>JAHWFP010183648.1:0-10295 GCA_023313725.1 Lithobius niger | reverse complement strand
AAGTCCACCGCTGACCAATTGCCCGTGGCCAGGTTACAGTGTGTCATGGCTCCATCGTTCAGGATGCAAACAGACCCCCTCTGCATCCACTCCTCAAGGATCCTCCCTTTGTTGTCTGTATGAGGTCCCCCCCACTGGACATGGTGGCTGTTAAAGTCGCCCAGCAACAGAAAAGGGGCAGGAAGCTGGCGGACCAGGTCCTCCAGGTCACCAACCCCAAAGACCTCATCCGGTGGCAAATAAAGCGAACAGACAGTAATATCGAAGTGGAAAGAAACTCTAACTGCTACCGCCTGAAGCCTAGTGTGCAGAGGCACACTGGCGTGCGGCTGAGAGTGTTGAACCAGCACTGCAACACCACCATGTGCACGTGGCACAGGGTCAGCATCCAGACGGTAGACCGAATAACCTCGAACAACCGGATTATCTGACGCCTTAAAGCAGGTTTCCTGTAGACAGCAGCACAGAGGTCGCCAATGCGACAAAAGCAGCCGCAGCTCTTCGGCATGGGTCCGATAACTTTGGCAGTTCCACTGAACGATGGCATGCACAGGCATTAGGGCGGGCTAAAGATTGAATTATTCTCCTCAACTCCTCCTCTGGGCGATCCGAAAACATCCGAATCCTCACCCGAATCAAAAGATGGAGTGAGGTTCAGAACGAAATTGTCCTCGGAAGGAGGGAAAAGTTCCGGAGAATTGGAACAGGAAATCTCTCCCTGCTCCATGGGCAAAGTATCATCAAGATGTTGAGGGGACACAACGGACCCCTCAGCAAGCTGGCCGTTCAACGACCCTTTCACCTTATCTCCTGGTGGCGACGTCCTCACGGGTGGTGTTGAGGCCTTACCAGCAGGAGCCTTCTTCTTCAAGGTTTTCTGTGGTTCACTCCGGGCAGGCGGAGGCTTCGCTGAAGCTTTAACCTGCCTGGGAACAGACGAAGCAGCAGAAACAGCAGCAGGAGCAGAAACAGCAGCAGGAGCAGAAGCATTTGCAGGCTGGGCAGATGTAGACGGCAAGGCAGCAACCGGGTCCGAAGGACCCAAAAGACCCTGCAGAGATGGATGTTGCAGAGTCAACAAAGTTATAAGCTTGCCCACCGTCGTCGTCAAAGACCTGAGCTCAGCGCGTAAATCTGCCAAATCAGCAGACTCACTAACTGGGCCAGGCAATGGCGCACTGCACACCTGCGCAAAAGAACGTGTCATAGCCGGCGCCGATAGTTTGGCTTTCTTTCGGGCCTCCGAGTAGGAAAGCCCGTCCTTCACCTTCAGTTCCTGCACTCGACGTTCCTCAACATAAACACGACAGTCCCGTGAAGAGGCTTGGTGCTGACCACCGCAGTTGACGCACTGCTCCGGGACAGCACAGTCAGCGCCTTCATGGGCTGCCTGAGCACAGGAAACACAGGTAGGCCTACCTTTACATGAGCCGCTGGTATGGCCGAAGCGTTGACAGCGGAAACATCGCATCGGATTCGGAACGTAACTCCTGACCTTCAAGCGCAGGTAACCGGCAGTAATGTGCTGCGGTGCAACTGGCGTATCAAAGGTCAGGAAAAAGGTGTCAGTTGGCTGGGCACCATTCTCGCCTTTCCGTGTCAAACGCCTCACAGCCGTAACACCCTGTGAATTGAGTTCGCCCAGGATGACATCATCACTGAGACCCCTCAAATCGAAGCATGTCACGACCCCCTTGCTGCTGTTTAAAGTACGATGCGGCTCGACATGCACTGGGCATGACCCCAGTGCACTCGCTTTCAAAAGCCTCTTCGCCTGACCATCGTCTGCAACCTCCACAAGGTATCCCCCAGCACGGAGCCGAGAGACACTCTTTGGATCAGAACCACAGATCCCTTTCAAAGCTTTGTGTACAGCGAATGGACCGAGTCGCGTAACATCTCGGCCCTCGCCTGTCACCACCAGGAACTTCGGGACTTGGTCCCGACTCTTACGCAAGTCTGGTAACTGGGCACCAGGCCCAACCATCTCAGGTTCCCTCCTCTGGCGCTTGCTAGTGCGGCGAGGAGGGGAAGAATTTAGGGGGGAAGAAATTTTTGCGGGGGAGGGGGGGGAAGAAGTTGCCATTGAAAGCAAAAAAGAAGTCGCGGCGGCGCGCTCCCCAGAAAATAAAGCCCCGCGCGGCACTCGGGTGATGCAGGGCCGGAAGCCGCATATCCAGGGCCCTGCACCAGGAAGCTAACACCGCCGTCTATCTCGGTGAGGTGGCAGCCTAAGCATGCCGAGAGGCGAGGCCACCAAGTAAGCCGTACACACCACCTCCCTCGATAACCCAAACAGTTCGGGTCCGTGATGCAGATGGATACAGCACAAGCCGCCTCCCCACAACGACAGGACCCGAAAAGTCATAGCCGATTGACCTTAGGCCGGCTCGCCCAGGCCACCCGTCCTCCGGAATAAGGAGCCAAAGCCCGAAAGCCAGGATCTCCGCCTCCACGGATTACTAGGTTGCAGCACACGGCCAACATGCTGGGGGATGAGGATGAAAAGCCCAGTGGCCAGAATGGGCAAATCGGAATCAAACCCAAAAGGGGATTCAAACCGCCAAACATCCTCTAAGCAGCCACCCCGGGCCCGGTTTGTCTGGATGTCCCTTCACCTCTTTCGGACTAGTGCTTGCGACGGGTGTTAAACCTGCCCGCCATACACACCGTAGGCGCACTCGCAAACCGTAGTGTTGAGGTTGCTAGTGTTCAAGACGGACAAAAAACCCTCCGCCACGCAGACCCTTGGCACACTAGCAAACCGTGATCTTGGGTTCCCTTTTAGTCGCCTCCTACGACACGCAGGGGTACGGTGGGCTTATTCTACCCCCAGCCCACAGGGGGGTGTGGTTATGGTAAACAATTTACCGTTTTCATGATAACATGGCATTTCTTGTCAAGGTGGCTTGACAGTAGGGCGTGGTGTGTTGGTGCTGGACTAATGGTTAGATTTAGGATAGGTTAAGTTAGGTTAGGTTAGGCATGAGTGTATGGCTTCATAGGCCGTGTAGTACTCAAATAAACAAACAAACAAACGAGAAGGCGCGGGGGGAGGGGGGGGGTCTTGCAGGAGTTGAGCTCGAATATACCCGCAAGGAATTAAGTTTCAGGCACGGTATTGACTAAGAGGTCAGAGGTCACTGTGTTACGGCTTTTAAGATTATGGATTCAACCCGACTTACGGCAGGTTGCTAGTACGTCAATCACCAAATCACGGTGTTTTAATTGTACCGGTATATAGCTTTTGTTTACTGTGAGTACTGACCAACACGAAACTTGTAGACTTTGTTTGTTTTCACTATTCATCAGTGTATTATGTTTTAATGTCTTTACGTGAACATCACAACAATGGACTGTCGAATATTAAAATACTGTGTGGCTTTTTATGAACTTGTGGTTCCATCGTTGCTATCCGGAGCATGCGTTTTTGTTAGAACGCCACGTATTCACAAAATAATCGAATCTTGAATTTCAGGAGTGAACCGTAGTGATTACCTAGAAAATGAAAATCAGCGTTTGTTAGCCAGTCTACGCAAAAATGGGATTGAAGAACTTACGCGTCTGAAGCTCAGCGACTGGTTACACCAAAAAGAACAGCCTTCCGTCAAGCGTTACACGTCAGTTGTTTTAGAACGTACTTGCTGGTTGTTTCAATGAAGGTAATGACAGCCGTATCACGAAAAAAGTATTTTAAGAACGCGTTTTAAAAAAAACTAAATTTACTGTAACTTTATTGTTTTCTTTTGCCACAAAGAAAAATGTCCGTTCAGCCGAATCACTTCAATTTTGAACACTTCAAGAAGAAAGAAGTGTTTGTAAATGGTGCGTGGGTGGGGGGGGGGGGGGGGGGAACTTCCCCGGGGATCCGCTGACAATCTCCGATTATTGCAGGGAGCCGAGAGGATTTCCAGAATAGATTCACTTGTTGCTGAAGGAAGCTGGTAATCTCTGACTCTACCCAGGTGAGTAAAGACTAATTTGCCAGTATACTGAGCAACCAGAAAGCAGGGCTGCCACCAATGTGAAAATTGTGAAAAAATGTGAAATTCTGGCCACTCCAATAAAAGTGTGAAAAATGTGAAAAACTTGTGAAAGACTATGAAATTTTTGCTTTTTACTTTAAAAAAAATTGCAGCGAGCTACAAATAATAAATAAAACAAACTAGCTATCGCTTTTCCAACTCCATTTCTGAAAAGATGTGATAATAAACTTGTCGCAAATCTTGTTACTTGCATGTTTGCTGGGGCCAATGACCAACCATGATCTTGTGTGTCTAATCTTACATAGGTGGACAATATTTATGACTTGTAATTTCCTTTCCGTTTCCTGCCTCTAGAATCTTCTAATAACTTCCATTTCCCGTGATACCCTTGTTACTTCACGGTTGTCAGGGGTTACGAAAAGTTATTTACGAAATGGGGCCAGCATGGAAGAATCAGAAAGCCTTCGGGCCAGCCAACTGGCTGGTCCTTCTTCGACCCCTGCTAGGTCCCCTAGTTAGGGGAATTTTTGGTTAGGCTCCTTTTCCCCAACCCTAAACCAAGCCTCTGTTCTGACCCTAACTTAAGCCCAAAGTTCCCCAGTTTCCAACCCGCATTTGTTCAGTCTAATTTTGGTTTAGCTTTCCCACAGTTAGTTATTTTTCGTCAAAACTACAGAATGTTCCAATCAAAAAACCCCTCCTGAAGGCTGTGAGGAGTTCTAAAAATTCTTACACACAAAGACTGAAATCACAACGTGACGCAAAGAAACGGAAACTAGATCCTAGCTACACTGAAGATAAGAAGACACCTGTGACTGAAAACCTGGAACAACTACAGGAAGAGAGCCAAAGTCATGCATGACCAAGGTTTAAAACGTTTGAGTGAAGCTTGGACAAAACAAGCTTAACGCAGATGGAAACCGTGAACGCCACGTTGCAAGGTGCTCAGAAGTTAAGTGAAGAGGCAAAAAAATAAAAATAGTTCGAAACAGCCGCAGCTTCTACCGCAAAAAATACTAAAATACCAGGGCCTGCACCTGGTTAATATTAGTTTTTGTTTGCCTACACGAAAATTTACATTACCTATTTTAACATAGCAGTTTTCCCCCATCTGGAGCTCTTATTCCCTAGCTGAAAGTTGTCTTCTCTGCCGGACTTGTAACTACTGCGCAGTGTGCATGTCCGGATCTGGGTCCGTCTATATAAGTGGAATGCAGCGGACCAAAGTCATCTTTCTTCTACCTCCATGAACCCAGTTCATCCGAGGGGAGGCAGGGTGGGCGAAGGTAATGTATATTTTCATATAGGCAAACAAAAACTAAAATTAACCAGGTATAGGCCCTGGTACTTTAGTCTTTTCATTGCCACGAAAATATATATTACCTATTTTAACATAGCAGACTTCGTCACAGAAGGTGGTGGGCTCGATTCGGAATACCCACGTTATGAGACGGCTCCCCCATGGAACGTATCCTGGTGAAGACAACCGATAGAGTCTCAACCCTGGTCCCCGGAAACCACAGTCCCATGGGGAGAAGACTATGGAATGATGTAGTGCCGGGGAAAGCAGCTAACGGGTCCGTCACCTTGGGACAATGTTGAGATTCAAATAAATGAAAGCCATCCTACCTTGGTGCGAGAAGCGAAGCAGGAGTACTGGAGCTGAGGAACGAAGCAATTCCAGGAGGTGAGACAGCTGAAGAAGGGAACGTTGGGATAGTGGAGCACAGGAACGGTCGTCTGAAACGGGAAAACACTCGGTAACCTACGTGTGGATCAGGCTTGTCCGAATTTCAGAAGCACTCCCGGAACGGAAACAGACTGGCCACCTGTGTGTGTGGAACTGCCCGTGAAATTGGCAAGAAGCACTCTCGGAAGCAAGGGACAGGGTACTGGAAGCAGGAGGATGGCAGTTCAAGAAGGAACCTGGAACGACAGTGGTTTGAAGTTGAAGCATACTATATTAGGTGAGGGAAATTCCGTTCCGCTGGCCAGAAACACTAGCAGCGTGCCCACTAATAGAAGTTCAATGCAATTATAGTGGAAGATGTCTGGATAGAAGATAGTTCGGTGAGGAATTATGAGTCACACGTCAAACGCCTTAGAGGAACGCTGAGGAACGGAAGCAGGACTCCTAGCGAACAGGGGTGAAAAACATACAGTTTTGTAGGTAAACAGAGGTAAAGGTGCAGGAGGAGCAGTATAGATGTGCTGCTGAGCAGTCAGACAGAACCGGAAGCAGCAGGCAGTTGTTTGCACAGGCAATGACTCAGGGAAGGCACGAAGGATTGAGAGATCCCAGCATGAGTCGATATCAGGAAGGTCTGGCTGTGTGGGTATGGAACGAAGGATCATAGGAGGCAGCAGAAGGTTGTGGCTCCCTACAGTGTGGCTGTAGATACGTTTCGTCACCGGGTCTGGCTTAGTACTTTGTGCATTGTTACCTGTTCGTTGACACGGTCGACGGCTTGTCAATATTGTTGGTATTGCCTGTGTTTGATGTTGAACTGTTGATTTTTTTTGAAAAACAAAGACGGAAACGCAGGACAGACCGCTTCATGGATCGACGTGGGCCAGAGAGCAGGAAAGAGAAGCCACTGGAGGCAAACGACCGCCGTACAGGACAGTGCCGTCCTGACAAGTAGGGGTGTGATTCCGGCAAACGTGCGACGTGTCTGTTTTGACAGAAGGACTGGAGAACGAGCCGTCAATGAAAGGTAGTCAGGTGACCAAAGGCTGGAAGTAGTGGGAGAATGAACGGGATCGGAATCACCAGAGGTTGAGAGTTTTAAAAAAAGAAGACACGACGGGTCATCGAGAGGAGAGCCTGGTGAGGTCCCGGCAAAAACGGGCAAAGGAGGGCCAGACGGTCCCGGAAAGCAACAGTTGATTGGACTGGCAGAAGGGACGTAAAAGGAACGCTGGAACATCGGAAAGGGGACCGGGAGACGTAAGAAGTCCGGCAGTTGAACACGCAGGGAAAGTCTTGGACCCATGCCGAGTGGAGTTGAAGTGACTGCCGGTGGGAGAAGCGGGCGACGGTGCTTGCGCCGAGGTCCAGAACGGCGGAAGGAGCCACGAGACGTCTGATCCGGAAACGCATGAAAAACCGCGGAAGGCGGAGGCCACAGAGGGCGAATTGCCCCCATCCTGGATGGCTTAGAAGGGACAGGCCGACCAAAGCGCCTGGCCGGAGCAGCTTGTGAAAGGTGAACGGTGCGGAACGGAAGCGATTCCAGAGGGAACGGCGACTCGGTTGATGGACTCGATGTGGAATCACAGGCTCGAATGGCAGTGGGAACGGGCAAAGCCTACCCTGAACCAGAGAAAAAGTCCGCGCCCGCCAGTAGAACAGGTGAATCCATTGATAACTGAAGCAGGAACGTGTGGAAAAGAGCTTCAGGAGCAACCGTCACAGCAGCTGCCCTAGGAAGAAAGTTGATTGTGGTCCGCTGCGTACCGCTTATATAGACGGATCCAGATCCGGACATGCGCAGTAGTTGCGAGCCCGGCAGGGAAGACAACTTTCAACTAGGGAATAAGATATCCAGAGAAACTGCTATGTTAAAATAGGTAATGATGTTTTCGTGGCAATAAAATTAAATAAATAAATAAATAAAAAGTGATGAAACCCTGATCTATACCCTAACAACAACAAAGCAAAGTGAAAATAAAGGAGAAAAAAATACAGTTTCTGCTGTAAAACTTGTGAAAAGTTTGGGAGGTCAAGGTGCGAAAATGTGAAAGTTTTAATCAAATGTATGTGAAAGTTGTAATAAAACTGTGTGCGAAAAATTAAGGTAATTATGTAGTTTAACCGAACCACCCACAATCGCTCAATTTTGATAGTTACCGACGCAGTTCTTCATCCTCTTCTCATTTCACGTTATAAAAATGGGAGGAAATGTGTTATAAGTTCTCCAAACTCGTTTTTAGTTCTCCAAAAACGTTTTTAAACCACGTAAAACGGTCGGCCCGGCCGTGTTGAAGTGGCGGCCATGTTCCGGGATACAGAGTAGCATGAACGGAAAGTAGTGTTCCAAACTAGGCTGCATTGCTCGCGTTGCCGGCGTTTCTTCAGTTTAGATGGAAAAGATTTTTGTTGCAGTTTCTGATGTTATGTGTTTAGCCGCAGCGAGCGTGGCAGCGCGAGCGAGGCACGTAATTTGTAATGAAATTAGGAAGAGAAATAATTTCCGTTTCTTTCATTGTGATGGAAATCAGGTTTTCCTGTTACTGTTGTTTTACGTGTTTCAATATTTTTTTCGGAACTTACAACACATTTCTCCCAGATTTTTAAATTTGAAATGGGAAGAGGATGAAGTTCCGCGTCGGTTAGTAAACAAATTGAGTGATTTGGAGTGGTTGGGATAAACTACATAATTACCAAAATTAAAATGTGTGAAGTGAAATTTTGTGAAAAACTGTTGCACCCCAGTGGCAGCCCTGCTATACGCACAGCCACCATAACCACCAGTGATGAATATCCGCTGCCTTCCAAATGCACCAATCACAAACTCGCGATTCTTTGGAGGCTGTTGGCAATTATATTTGACGACCCACTTGCATTTTGTTGGCAGTTATTCGTTATGCAGTTGTGATAACTGCCACTCGTTTGTCAACCACGGTGGGTAAATGTTTCGGGCTTGCTCCTCAACAAAGCCAACAACTCTGCTGTAGCTGTGGAGTTTGCATGATGACGCCACAAATCCATCAGTCGCATCGGAAGTGTGACATCACTTCCGGTAACGTTCCGTTGAGGTTGTTGAGTTCTGATTGTAGTTTTGGAAGGTGCTGAAATTCATGCATTTAAAAAATAAAATACTCTTCTGAAAACAAAGTTTCCTACTTACGTCATTGCGTGGAATCGTCAATCGAGCGTATTTTGAGTATTCCTTCGTGCCCTTTCCTTTGGAATCCTTCAAATAGGTGAAAGTAACATTGAAGTAAGTCACGTTCAATTCACTGATGGGATATTGCCAAGAGACGCTGACATTCCCATCAATTATCCCAGAATTGACCTGTACCGATAAATCGGAGGGTTTAGGTAACGGATCTGTGCTCAAACAAAAAAAAAAGAAAAAGAAAAAGAGCATGTGTAAGACAAGCACTGGAAAACACATATTTCAAAGTGTTATGCATTTATTAAATATTAAGGTAGCCATTTACTTTCGTGTGAATATTTGCTTCTGCAGCCACCTTATATCCTCGCTCTCCAGGGACGTGCACAGGCCCCCAAGAGGGCAGGTGCAACTTACTTTTGTTGGGTACTTTTTTGGGGTTGTTTTTTTTACTATCTTTGCCCCTCTTTGCTCCACTTTCTTAGATTTTACCTTTTTCTGCCTCTCTTTCCACCCCTTTCTTAGATTTTACCCTTTTCTTCCTCACTTTGCACCCCTTTCTTAGATTTTACCTTTTTATGCCTCTGTTTCCACCCTTTCTTAGATTTTATCCCTTTCTGCCTTTCTTTCCACCCCTTTCTTAGATTTTAACTTTTTCTGCCCCTCTTTGCACCCTTTTCGTAGATTTTACCTTTTTCTGCCTCTCTTTCCACCCCTTTCTTAGATTTTATTCCTTTCTGCCTCTCTTTCCACCCCTTTCTTAGATTTTAACTTTTTCTGCCCCTCTTTGCACCTCTTTCTTAGTCGTTTTTCCCCTTTTTTTGCCTTTTTACACCATTGCTCCAGCAAATACCGAAGATTTTTTTTTTACAAAATGGCACTTTGCCATGAAGGCACTTTGCACCCCCTCCCTCCCCCTTCTCATGTGTGTACGTCCCTGCCGCTCTGTGTCCATCGCAAAACAAAAAGAAAAACTACCAAAGGAGGGCACCGACACTCAGTAAACCAACGTTAAAGGCAGGTTGTCACTGAATGAAAGTCTGCAAAATCTAGCACCATCTAGCGCCAACTAATCTGGCATTTTCTTGCATCAAGCGAACGAATGCACAACGCCATTTGCTTTAAAGAAACAAACCAGCCACGCACCTTCTTAATTACTGAGTGAAAATTTGGCACGCTCTCGTACACCTGGGAGCAAAGCTGTAAAGGTTAACGATATCACTACCACCAAATGGCGCCAAGGTAGCTTCTTTATATTTTCCGTTGGCGGTAACTGTCAGGGAGAGTTAAGCCTACTGGTGCTTTAGTCCTTGTGCAGTGGGTCTCCCTTACTTACATGACATTTGTTTCTTCCACTGCCACATGTTACTGCCTTTATTGTTGTTGTTAGGCATGACCATTGTCATGGGTATAAGTGTCTTTGTTTATTCTGTCATGGGTCTTTTTCCTTTCTTCTTGCCCTATTCTG
>JAHWFP010183643.1:11924-55267 GCA_023313725.1 Lithobius niger | reverse complement strand
CACAAGTCATTCATTCTAAGCAATCACATCAAACCAGGAATGGAATCCCCATGAAATTTTACCTAATGCTCCCCCAAAGCGCTCAATGGGCCCCCTTCGTGAGGCTTGACCAAGAATTTATTGCAGATAGAGCTAAAAGACTGAATTGTGGCACACAAATCATTCTTAGCAGTACGCATCGAACCTGCCATTGTACTGCCATGAAACATCACCAAGGCCAGCCCCAGTCCCTCTTTTTTCCCCTCCCTGAAGCTTGGACAACAAATTATTGCAGATCCAGCTAAACCCATTAAATTTGGTACGCAAGTTATTCATAGCAGTACAACTCAAACTAGCTATGGAACTCCAAAAAAATCTCCCTGAAGCCCCTCAGATCCCCCAATGCTAGCACCACAAATACCTGCTGATCGTACTAAAAGCATGCAATGTTATACACAAGCAATTCTTAGCAGAAGAAATTGAACCAACCATAGCTCCTCAGCGTCCCCAAAAGAAGGATTGATGATCAACAATCTTGCTAAATGCACTAAAAGCATGCATTATAGCAGTAGAAATCAAACTATATATGGAATCCCACGAGATAACCCAAGACCCCCAGTACTTCCCATTGTCCCCTCCATGATGCTGATGACCAACAAATGCCTGTTCGATTTGTGCACCCAAATTTATGCTTTTATCTCTACCTGGAAGAATTTATTGAATAATTCTTAGGAAGGAGGCAAAGGGTGGGTTCCATAGCTACTTCGATTTGTACTGCAACAAATAACTAAGGCACCAAATTTCATGCTTTTAGTTTTAGCTCGATCAGCAAGAATTTGCTGGTCAATCCTCATGGAGAGGGAACGGGCGCGGGTGGCCTTGGCTTATTTCACAGGGTATCCATGGGTATCCAGGTTCGATTTGTACCGCTAAGAATAACCTCAGGTGAGTGTGGTGGGGACACACGAAGGGGACATTAGGGGCAACTTGAGGGGGTTCCATAGCTATCTCTATTGTAAGGTAAGAATATCTTGTGTACCAATTGTCAGGCTTTTAGCTAGATGTGCATGATTAGCATAAACCGTGGCCCGTAACAACTGTACTACACCTGAGATCGAACCAATGAACCGATGCTCAAGTTTTGTAGCTTAACACGTAGGTATGAACGAGGCCAGGTTTTTTCAATTACCCTCCAGTTGAACTGTCGAAAATTTGAGAAATGGGCTAATTTTCTGCATGTGAGCTTGTGAGTTTGTAAATTTTTCGTTCTTTTCATGTTGGAACATTTTGCTAAAAGACTAAATCTCTCATAACAGTTATTTTATGGGGATTACAATATTCTTTTTGTTTTTATACTTGCAGGCACAAGAAAAAATAACAAATATTAGTATTAAAAAACACTTAGGGTGACATTCCATAGGGTGATTATTCCATAGGGTGACGTTTCGTATGGTGATGTTCCATGGGGGTGAGGTTCCATAGGGGGAGGTTCCACGGGGTGAGGTTCCGTAGGGGAAGGTTCTGTGGGGTTCCGTGGGGTATCGAATTGTTCCGTTCATTTCGTAGGGTGACGTTCTGTAGGATGGCATTCTATGCAATGACATTCCGTTCCATTCCCGTTCCATTACATACGTTCCGTTCCGTACCATATAATACGTTCTGTTCCGTTCCATTCTATTCCGTTCCGTATGTTCCATTTCGTTCCTACCTTCCATAGGGTTACGTTCCGTAGGATGATATTCCGTGGGGATAGGTTCCGTAGGGTGAGCTTCCGTAGGGAAAGGTTCCATAGGGTGAGGTTCCCATGGGGAGAGGTTAGATCTTTTGGGGTGGAGCACGCTATGACGTGACTTCCAGAATGACGTCACTTCCGATTCTTGTCAGTCTGGAGGATGGTGGAAAATTGTCGTTTGCTACCTTTTTTCTGGTTCTCATCAATCAGGAGGAGTGTGAAAAAGTCTCTCTTGCTGCTTTTTGTCGTTTTTCGTCAATCTGGAGGAGGGTGGGGAAAGAGCCTTCCGCTACCTCTTTTTTAGTTTCCAGGTCATATACACACATTAATACCCCCACTTCCAGTCATGTGCCTCTTCCAGTCATGTGCCTCTTCCAGTCATGTGCCACTTCTAGTCATATATCGTCACTTCCGTTCTAGTGATAAAAGTTGTGGTAATGACAATGATATGGTGATATGTATAGCCACCACTTCCGATCACGTGATGAAAGGTGGGGGTAATGACGTCACTTCCAGTCATGAGATGAAAAGTGGGGGTAGTGGCATTACTTCCGGTTTTTCCGTCATTTTGGAGGAGGGTGAAAAAGTGCCTTTTTGTACCTTTTTCCAGTTTTCGTCAATCTGGAGGAAGGTGGGAAAGAGCCTTTTACCACCTTTTAAGACAAGTTGTCTGTTAACATGCACTTTTCTTTGAGTACAAGTGTCTGTTAACATACTCACAAACCCTCCAATCCTCGAGGGTTGTACTACAATTCGAGTGGGGTAACTACAATTCGAGGGGGGGCTGGAAGCTCCCGACACATATGGTGCATGTAAGCCCTGCCCAACTGCACCAAGATCGGGAGGCTGTGTTTTCAAGTCCAGAACTACATCCAGATTACATCCTCTTTATATAGGACCCTCCAACCAATCGAAATAAAGAAAAAAGAGAATTCGCCTTTCTTCAACCTTCAAAATAAAGAAAAATATTATCACCATTTTTTTCCCAGGGAATTCCTCTTTCTCCAACCAAAAAAAAAAAGAAAAAAGGAAATTCGTAATTTCTTTCAAGGAAGGCTCTATAATATAAGGTCGTTCGAAAAAATAAATATTCAGTCCTGATGCAGTTCTGGACTCGAACATACAGCCTCCCAGCCTTGATGCAGTTGGGCAGGGCTACATGCAACATATCAGTAGGGAACCTGCACCAAGTTATTTTTATATGTTATTTTTTGTTTTTTCGAGATTTTAAAACTTTTTTCCGTTTTTTTTAACGTTTTTTTCCGAATCTCTTAAAAGGTTTTTAAACTTTTTTCCAAGTATTTTCCAAGTATGTTTAACTTTGCTGTATCCTTGAGAAAAAATAAATTCAATAAAAAAAAATAAAAATGAATTTCAATAATGAAATGATTTTTTTTCGAGAAAAAGAAAATAAATTCAAAAGCATCGTTTACATGTGTGTACTGTGGAAATATCTACGCGACTCAGGAAGATTTGATCCGTCATCTTCCCAACCATCAATTCGATTTTCGACCAGAGTGTTTATTCTTCGAAACTAAGTTTATTCTTCGTTTATTCTCAAATAAGTGAGTTAGGAACCAACCTATCTTCTTCAATAGATTATTTGAAGGGAGTAGGATTTATATTAGTTCCAAATCATGATTACAACATGCAGAATAGGCGTCTGACTAGAGTCGGAGCTGCTTCAGAACCCGAAGATGTCATAATTTATTCCCAGTTTATCGAATTACAAACCAACGTAAAAAAAACCTAAATCCGACATAGGATTGAAGAAAGATGCGGATGGACATTTTAACGCTGAAAAGAAAAATCCCCTCCCAGTCTAGGGACACTGCCACAAAAGAATATATCGAGGTAAAAGTTATCTTAGATTATAACATGTGGACCAATTCTTTAATTAAACTTCTCAGGGCATACAACACAAAGACGCTGTTACCTATTCTCAATTAGGCGAGTTAGGAAACAACCTATCTTCTTCGATAGATGGTTTGAAGGAGTACATGTCGCAAAAAATTGACCAACAGGTAGTATCTAGATCTGATCCTCAATGTAATTTAAACTTTGATCGGAACTTTGATGTGGGAAATAAACGTATGACTAAAGTTGCTCCTGACATAGATCCGGAAGATGCTGCAACGTATTCTCAGCTAACCGATTTAGAAACAGAATGACGAAACACTTAAGAGAATGAACAGAAGATCGAAATGGTGTGTGAATACCTGACGTAACTGAACATCGTCAAAGAAAAGGGTTTCTCCTCATCGATTTCAATTTCTAATTTTTTGCAGATGAATTGTTTAAGAATTTTCATCTCATTTTGAGATACGAGGCCCGACAAAGAAATCCAACCCTTACACTTGGAATCTTTGTTTGAAATGGGATCTCGAAATCTATAGAAGGAGATACGATCTACTTTACTCCCTTTTTAAATCTATAGCATTCACCATCCTAACTTCTGTACAATTTGATTGCAACAGACTCGAAAGATTTCCGTATCAGGTTAAAAAAGACATTTTTCTTTTCCCTTTTGTTTAAATATAAAAAAAGAATAGCAAAAATGCCGGACAATAAATTTGAACAGTCTTTGAAACGAATACAAAGAGATGTGAAAGGAGCTCCTTCTGTAGGATTTATATTACACCTGAATCATGATTACGACATGCAGAATAAGCGTCTGACTAAAGTCTGAGCTGCTACAGAACCCAAAGACTTCGTAATTTATTTCCAATTTACCGAAATACAGGAAATAAACGTACGACTAAAGTTGCTCCTGACATAGATCCGGAAGATGCTGCAACTTATTCTCAGCTCACCAATGTAAAAACAAAATTGGAAATCCATAACTATCATATAACTATCCTCGTCAACACATACAAATAACGAAACACTATTTTCTGTATGATGTGGTGATATCTACCCTGGGTATGGAGATTACAACTCTACAAAGATTTGACCATACGATGTATAAAAAGTAGAAAGTCTTTAAATCTGGTAAAATATAAATATGATAACGATATCGATAGCCAATATTTTCAACTTTTATTCATTGCGATACAGATCCAGATTATTAGACAGGATCGATGCTTTTTATGACTATTCATATGTTTATATAACGTCCGAAGATGACTTTGTACATGGTACAGATGTCCAAGTAGATTTATACCTGTCTAGGAAATATGTAAAGAGGCCATAAGGTTGCATAAAAAAAGTGAAATTTGGCATAAAATAGGATCGATTTATAAGGAGGGATGGATGCCTGAGCGTGGAATATTCAATCCACGGACCTCTAGTATTGGTGACGAACGACTGGACTGAACCTACACACTCAGACATCGGGAAATATTGCTAAAAGAGGCCGCTGGGGGTGGGCCAAAAAGGATGATCTTAGCCCTGTAACATGCTGTACGGAAGAAATATGGAAGCAAACACAAGTCATTTTTGTTGGCTCAAAATTAGTTCGTTGGTTTATTAACACTTCTTTTCGTGGACACACAACCTCGTCAAGCAAAGGCTCTGGCTCTTCATCTTTTCACCCCTTGAAACTTGTATGCTAGGGCTTATAGGATTCATCAATACGGCTACTCACCGGGAGAAAGCCTAATGTCTTCATCCACCATACGAGGGTGATGATCGGTTTTTGGCGAAAATAATCAATCGCATCTTCCAAAAAAACTCACGTTGTTTTACTTAGAGTAAAGTTTGTAGAGCAGGGCTGTAGCCAATCCCTGGATGAAGCAAAGTCCAAGATTCTGTCCAAGATTGGGAGCAACAACAAGGCCTTTCAAATCGGGCGAATTGTATACAAGGAAGCAAAAACGGTGAATTAGGGGTGAAGAGGTAAAGAAAAACGGCCTATGCGTGAGCAAGTAGTCCTTCAATGGGTTGTAGTTATAATCCAGTGTGTTACAGAAATATAATCATTAGTTGAGTACAGCATTATTGTCGTCACAATACGAAAGACGGCAGAGCACAGCTGGCATTGTTGACAAGCCAGTTTAAATATCAACACTGTTTAAAAGTAGACGATACAAATAATTGTGTTTGCTAGAAAGCAATTTAAGGTAAACTTGTAAGTTCACTTAAGCTAGAAGCGTCGAAAAACAATATTAGCCTGTTATCGCACTGTTGACAACAAGGATAATATTGTGGGCAGGTAATAAAATTCCCTGTCACGCCCCCTCTGGATCGAGCGGAAGTGGAGGGAAGACGGGACAAGGAATAACAGGACACACATGTGATGTTTACAAAACTAAAGTGGATTGCAAATAAGGCATCACACATTTGCATGCAAAATACTAACTCAACGGGGAGTTTAATAAAATTTACTTTAAGGTTATTAAGAGTTGTTATAGGTCAACCAGGCCAGACGTGACAAGTAATACCTATTATCTACATTACAAGAGAGGTAAGGGTTACTTTTAAGTTTGTACTTTGGGTCAAATAGTTTGTGCGTGTAGTTGCAATAGCTACAAACACTAGGGGGTCACATGTCAGGGGGTGGGGGACTTTGGAGGTTGAATTGGTCAAGGAAAAGCTTAAGTTTGTCTCCAGAAACTAGTCACGTAAGGAGATCAGCTACTACTTGAGTCCTGGGCATATAGGCCAACTCTATCAGGTTGCATTCCACCAGGTCTCTAAGATACCATACTTTACGGGCGTAATGTCTTGATCTTGTACTAGCCGTCAGACACATAATGAGATCAATGGCCAAACAGCTGTCAGTGTGATTGACATGGGGTCCCCCAGGAGCTGGAGGAGTTCCCTCAGAAGGCCGTCGATCAAAACAACATCCCGAGCACACTCAGTGAGGGCGATTAACTCCGATTCACAACTGCTAAGTGTTCCCACCTGATAATCCCCTCCTATCTTTGGTTACTGGCTAAGTGGCGTCTGAGTAGCCTACCAATCGCAATTCCTTTAGAGAAGGGTAAAATAGGTTAAATGACCTGGTACCCTTCAGATATCTGACAATGCGTTTAGCAGCTGTCCATTGGATTTCCTTCGGGTTGGTATTGTAGCTGGACAAGTTTATAACGCTAAAGCTTATGCCGGATCTAGTACCGGATAAAAGGTACATTAGTGACCTGATAAGTGACAGGTAAGTGGTAACATCAAAGTCTGTGAGTCTTGACACTCGTCATTTTTTTGAGTGGTGAGTGAGAAGCTGCCAACAACATTACAGTCTTCTAGTCAGAAACTAGTAAGGATTTTATCAATATAAGCAGTTTGTGAGACATACAGACCGGAGGGTGAGGTCTCAATCAATAGCCCCAAGTATAGGGTATTCATGGTTTCTACCAAAGTGAAATATCGGCTAACAGAGGCACAGCTTCTATCGATTAGTGTGTCATGGACAGACAGGAACATATCGTCGATGTGAATTCCAAGTGCCAACAAGAAGAGTTGCAAAGGGTCATCAACTCCCTCATCTTGCAAAACCATCTCCTTCCCGCCTGTTTTAGCCCATAAAGAGATTTTGTTAGCCTACACAACCTCAGGTCAGGTCTCCCCTCGGCACGTTCCTTGAGATAGCCCCCTGGTGCGCGAAGGTAAATAACCCTATCAATTTCACCGTGTAAGTAGGCTGTTTTTATCTCTATTGTTCGAAATGCATAACCCCTGGCGGCGGTGAGAGCAAAGAGGAAGCGTAAAGTAGCAATCCGCATGACCGGTGAGGAAAATGCCCAAAGTCGACACCCGGTCGAGCAGAATTTCCGCAGGCGATGAATCCGGCTTTAAATTTCTGGAGCTTGCAGAATTTATCATATTTTTTGCTATACAGGGTGTTTGGAAATTGGTGTCAAATATTTTGAGGGTCCGCTGTGTGATCAAAGATAAGAAGAAAAAGTCCTATAAACATGGGTCCGGAAATGCACCAGTCTTTAGTTACAGCCCCCCCCCCCCCAGGTTTGGGGTAAACAGTTCTTAAATACCTCGTAATGATTCACCGTTTCCATTCCAAACTCAGAATATGTGCCATATCATACCTGGTATTTCAGTACTTCATAATACAGTATTGGGTCGCACAACTTATCAGAGGGAGAGGTAATTTTCTTATGGGGGGGGATCAAACGTGGGGGAAGAGAGGAGTAACTGCTTTGGTCTTGTACTTTAAAAACAAATTGTACATACCAGAAAAAACACATCGTATCACATTACTGTGTGATTGAAAACAATCGAGAAATGAAACATCATTAAGTAAACAGGAGATGGCTACTCAAAGTTTTACTGAGTATCATTGCATTTGCGGCTCTGCTGCAATTAACTGCAATACGCATCCACAAAAGACCTCCTCTCCAGAACATTCTGTGACAAGCAACTCAAAAAGATAAATACGACGGAAAACAAACTAAACGTAAGCGTTTTATCATAGTAGGTGCTCAACATGACCCCCCTCTGCCTCGATGCAGTTCCGAAGCCGCTGCGCTATGGACCGACGAACCCGTTCAAAGATTCCAGGGGTTGTGCGAATCTGGTTGCGTCCATCCACAATCCTTTGGCGAAGTACATCAGCATTGGGAATTGGTGTACTGTACACGAGTGACTTTAAGTGTCCCCAAAGATAAAAGTCCGGAGGTCTAGCAGTCCATGCTATTGGGCCTGCACGTCCAATCCATCTGTCAGGAAAGCTTCCATCAAGGTAATGTCGGGCCAAAAGGCTGAAGTGAGCAGGTGCACCATCGTGCATAAGCCACATTCGTGTCCTGACTGCCAGGGGAACGTCTTCCAGTAGTTGGGGCAAGTCATACTGGAGGAAATGGAGGTAGGTTTCTCCATTTAGGTGTCGAGGTAGAAAAAAAGGCCCTACCAAATGATCACTAACAATTCCAGCCCAAACGTTTAGACTAAATTGTTGTTGATGTCTAGATTGTTGTACCTCGTGCGGATTTGCATGGTCCCAAAGATGGTTGTTGTGATAGTTGAATATGCCATCACGTGTGAAGCCAGCCTCATCTGTAAACAGGATAGACGGCAGGAAATGAGCGTCTGCTCCACATTCATGATTCAGTCGCACACAGAACGCTCGTCGTGGTGGAAGGTCGGCCTCGCCAAGACCTTGGACACGTTGCAAATGGTAGGGGTATAGCAGGTTATGATGAAAAATGTCTCAAATCGTCGAATTACTGACACCCTCTCTGCGTGCAATGCGTCGTGTGCTATCCGATGGATTTTCTGCTATGTGCTGGAGAACTCTGTCTTCCAAGCCAACAGTTCGCACAGTTCTGGGTCTTCCAGCATCCGATGTCCGTCTCCCAAATGAGCCTGTTTCCCGTAAGCGCTGGTGGATACGACTGAACGTTCTAGCACATGGCAAATTCCTGTCTGGATACCTTTGAGTGTAGAGACGTCGTGCTTCCAATGCATTACCATCTGCAAGACCATACATGTAGTGCATGTCTGCCAGTTTGATGTCTGGATACTCCATACTTAGGGAAGAGAACTACCGAACAGTAAACGTGAACAAAGGATCACAATGTCACCTTTAGATTTAAGTCATCAAGCGATTTAACAAACCCCTGTATTAACAAGAAGTCGTCTGTGAACCCCGAAATGTGGACTCTCCAAATGGTGTTCAAGGTCACCTTGTACAGATATGCGAATGTTCAATTTGAATTTGTGATTACAGTACTTTTTCGCATCACAAACGTTGTTGTTTTTGTCAATAAATGTTATTACATTCTGGAAGGGAGATCGTAACAGGGGGATAGCAACTAATGAATGGCAGAGCTTGCCCGCTGTAATGTAACTTTTAAGACTTCTAAGTTATTGTTTTTTAGAAGTTGGGTTTTCAAGGATTTTTGTCTTTAACACTTAAAACTACAAAGATTCTGAGGTGGAGATTTACCTCCAAATCAAAACCAAGTTTATGCGATAATTTTTGTGGAAGCTGGAGCGTTAGACAAAGGCAACAAACAAACAAACAAATACGCAACCAAATTCAAATGTGTGGGTTGAGTACAGTAATGTTGTTCTCGCCGCTTCGGCCAATGAAACAAGTGATCATCCGAATTCTAAGGATTCCCCCACTTTTACGTTTTAAGCTTCTTTGCTTGAAGAGTAGAAAACAAACATATCAAATCCCTCACTTTTAATGGCGAGGATACCCGATTGATAATGTTTGGTGCTCTCCACAGAGATGTACGTACAGTAGTTGTTTTTTTTTGAAGGGGGGGGCTCAAACTTGGAAAACGATGTAACCTACTTGGTCTTTACACGTAATGAAAGAAAGTAGAGTACTACTTTCGATTGTTTTCAATCACACGATGTGTTTTTTCTACAATTTGTTTCAATAAAGTACAAGACCAAAGCAGTTACTCCTCTCTTCCCCCACGTTTGATTCCCCCCTCCATAAGAAAATTACCTCTTCCTCTGATAAGTTGTGCGACCCAATACTGTATTATGAAGTACTGAAATACCAGGTATGATATGGCACATGTCCTGAGTTTGGAATGGAAACGGTGAATCATTACGAGGTATTTAAGAACTGTTTACCCCAAACCTGGGAGGGGGGGGCTGTAACTAAAGACTGGTGCATTTCCGGACCCATGTTTATAGGACTTTTTCTTCTTATCTTTGATCACACAGCGGACCCTCAAAATATTTGACACTAATTTCCGAACACCCTGTATACCCACTTCGAGTTCATAACCCTAACATTAGGGGGTCTCACCACCACCTTTCAGACATTCATCTCCTCTGATGAGTTATTTCCTGCCGCATGGCTTCATTCTATATAAGTACTAGGTATGGTGTCCCGAGAGTTAACGGCAGCTCCAGAGGCACACCAGCCATCGTTAGTTAGGACCGTATCATAATTGCCGGTAGTCCTGCTGGGGTTACCTTGAAGAGAGACATGGGCGGTAGGGTCAGATACACGTGGCTTGGGATAACTATCATCATCTACAATAAACCAGCTATGGTCCCACGGATCGGAGCTGAGGCCATTGTAGTCTGGGGGAGTGTCTCCAGAAGATGGGTGAGTGTACACACCTAAACTGAGGTTACTACCGGCGAGAGGGTTAAGAACAAGTGAATGGATTTAATTATTTACAGCCAATTACCTCACTAATAGTGGGAAATCCCCCTCTCATTTGGGTACATTTTCATCTTTAGTATTTCCTGTAGGCCCCTCAATAGGACATGGTTGGTCGTGAACGATATCCACAATCTTTTCCTGGGTCCTAATTCGTCATGATTTTCATGATTAGCATACTGAATGTCAGCCCAACCTACACCAGAGAGGGAGTTACAATCGTTAATTTCAGTGTTTTCAGGATTTTCATCATTTGGCCCTACAAAAGTGTGATATCACGAGACGGTCTACCAGGGCAAATATTTTGAGCAATTTGGCCTTCCAAGGTGACTATTTAGCCTTACTGAGGAAGGCTAGCTGCCTGCATAGACGTACAGTCACTAGGAGTGGGGGTTTGTCTTACAGCATTTTGTAATAGCTCTGGTGGGGAATTCGTACAATGTTGTACATTTTCACAAGAGGAGGGTTGTGATAATTCTAGGGAAGGTTCGTAATAATAAGCAAAGGGTGTAATGTTACCAGAATTGGGGGCTGAGCCTTGATTAACTGGTAAGTGGCTTTCACTTAGGCTTTGTACATTTACATGAGTTAGGTTAGGTGATAAATTACCCTCTGGTTGTCTTTATGAATCATGAACATTGATTCGTGGAGACGTTACACATGTTGTAAAGTTTGGTTAGGGGAACACTTTCTTTATCCACAATAACAGAGGTTTGGGGGTACAATTCAACGTTTTCAGTTTGCGTTTGATATGATATTTTGTCACATTGTGAACTGAGGGGGAGGTACGGTTTTTACCATGTTTTGGTTATCGTAATTAAGCGATCGACAGTAATAGATTGGAGCCTGCCAATTTAAAGTTGCGGGCGTTGCATGGCTAGTGTCACTCTGCGAAGGGGAACAATTTCGTTGCGAATCGATTGATCGTTTACAAAATTCCACACTGTCAAAACCAGTACATGCTATTTGTCCGGGGGGATAACCAAAAATAATATCGGTAATGCCTTGGGATTTGGCTTTGTGAACCTCACGGTCTACCGTTTTACCACTAATATCGTATGTGGTATCAATATAAAGATTTACTGTAAAGACATGATCAAGGCGTTGGCCAAACGTTACTAACCTATGTGGTTTGTTTGCTTGGCGCATGTAGATGCCTTGAGTACGTAAATTACTATTTACACCATCATTAATTTACAAAAGTAAAAAAGTAAAAATATTGATAACTTAATAAAATTATATAAGCAAAGAAAAAAATGAGATGTGTTATGTTGAAAGAATGTAAACAGAATTTTCATAAAGAAAAACTTGGAAAGTTACAGGAACAAAAAAAACTATATGGGATGTAATAAATGAAGTAACAAATAAAAAGAAAAAAGGTGATTTGGAAAAAGTACTAACGAATTAGTAAATGATTTTAACAATATGTTTAGTAAACAAATAGGGAAGCTAAAAGAAAAGTACAAAAATGAAAATGAAGAATATAAAAAGTAATTTTAGCAAAAAAATATTTAAAAAAGAAAGGAAAGAAAGAAACATAAAAAAGAGCATGTACATAGAATACGCTACTGAAAAAGAAATAATTCAAATTATAAAAGAAATAAAAAATACTAAAGCAACAGACTAGATAATAGATAATTAGCAAGTTAATTAACAAGATGATTGAACAAGAAGCATAGCCGGATAAGCTAAAAATACAAATAATACGACCATTGTTCTTAATATCCACAAATGATATCACTTCAAACATTAACAAAACAGAACCATTTCCATTTGCGGATGATACAATAATGATATCAATAAACTATAAATACAATGAAATGATATATAATTTACAAAAGGACTTTCATGAATTAAATGATTGGTTAGTTATAAATGAACTTTATATAAGCAAAGAAAAAACAATACAAATGGACATAACTGTACCAAAAATGAAAAATTATAAAGACGACTGAATAATAAAACATGATGGGGATTGTGAAAACTTAATAAATAATACAAATAAAACGTGCAGAATGGAGTGTACAAAATTAGAAAAAAAAAGAAACAGCGAAATACTTAGGAATGGAGAAAGATTCAAAATGGAATTTTAAAAAACACAAACAGCAAATATTACAAAAAATAAGAATATATTACCAAAATGTATATGATGCTTGGATAGGGTCCATAATAGGATATGGTATAGAAATATATGCTCACACATCAGAATACTTAATAGAAAGACTACAAATAAAACAAAACAAGACTATAAAAACAAAGGAAATATACAAAAAAATAAAATTTTTAATGTAATACAAGCCAGAGACTACACAATAATAATCAAATATTATTTTTCAAATATACATAAAAACTGTAAAACAATAAATATTGAAAAGATAAGAGCAAATAAACAGACATATAATACAATACCTAAATGGAATAATAGCTATTGAAAGAGGAAAACAATTTCACATACCAGACATATTCAATAAATATCCAAGAAACATGCTATGCTTTCAAAATATGAATGAAATTAAAAAACAAGTTTAATACAAATAAGATAATTTAAACGAAATATGTATATGGAATATAAAGGATTATGAAATGTTTTAATTAAGGTGTTACTTAGTGAATGCATTTTTTTTAGATAAGATACAAAATTATATGATTTGTATAATTGTTTAGTATATAACATCAGCTACTGAGGTAGAAAGGGATGATGTATGTAATTAGGCTTAGTTATCTTAAAAATATAAAATTTATAAATGTAACGTATTCGTGGTTCTCACACAAGTCATTTTTAATGACTGAGTATTACAGTATGTGTGTGTGTGTGTATTATTATTTATTAGACTGGAGGCCGACATCAAATTATGGGATGCAAAGGGCATTTCTACTACATTTCTAATTATTATTGGTTGGCGTTAACATTTGTAGCCCTTTGATGTCGCCGACCAATACTCAAATTGCAGATGCGCCCTGGGCCGCTAATGCTATTTTAAACCTAGAAAATTGTGATCTGTCACAGGCTTTGTAACATTCTTTGATTAGCCCTAATGAACAGCCAGAATCATGAGTCATAGTAATAAAATGTTTTGGCAAACTTACCCAGTCATTTGAAGCTATGAGGGATGGGGTGTTTCTGCGTAAGGGGAATGATTACCTCTGTTACTCATCGCTCGACCACTAAAACGGTTGTTATGACCATACTTTCTTCGTTTTCATTGTTTAAAAGGCGCACGATATATTCCGTATCAGACCGGTTGCAACAATGCTTTCTCTTCAAAACTAGCACGATTCCCTCTTATCAGAAAAAGCATTGTTTAAAAGTCACACGATAACCACTTAAATAATGGCACTAATGGCAATAATGGCACTTTACCTAATAATGTTTACGTGCATCCTTGTTAGCTACCTAACTATTAGTGGCACGTGTTTGTCCATTGTTGTGTTTCGCAATTCGAAGCTTCCTAGATGGCTGACAATCGCCTATCACCCGATTTGGGAGTGTTGGAACTCTTTAAAGATGATAACGACTTGTGGCTTAGTCAGGAAAGCCAACGAGTTCAGGGCAAACTTTTGAATAAATGTAAGCCAGAAGGATTTAGGCAAGTGAGTGCTATTTAGTTGCAAACCTCTAGGCAATGTGTTAATACTAAACGTTCTATAGGTTATGGGCAGTAAATGTGTACTCGGCTTGAACCCAGGAACATTCGCTCGTTCGAGTGGAAATCATGAACAAGTACCAACTGATGTTTCCTTGATATTGACTGATCCGACGTTTTTGAATTATTGGCTGTGCTATTTTGTGGCAGGTAAATTATAGGTAGCACCACTACATGTTCTACAAAAGTGCAAATAAACCATAAGTTTGTCGATTTACGCAAGTGAGTGCTCGGGAATTAATTCAGCTGTAAAATACTGGCAGTATTTTAATACTAAACGCTCTACGTTTTGTCATTACAGGTTCTGCAAAAGTCGCACGAAATCAACTTATCAGCCAAAACAGGTTCCTCGGACTGAAAGAAACGTCCTCGGCTGCGCCTCGGACTTTTCTTTCAGTCCTCGAAACCTGTTAGCGAAAAAGGCGCACGATAAATCACTTATCGGCGGACCATTGTTGCAAAAGCATGGCTATAACTATTACTTAGGACGGTGGTTATAATTAGTTATTAGTCCAAACGCATGGTGGGATTATTGTAGGAAGGCAATATCGTTTGTATTGAGTCCTTGCGTGTCTTGTCCATTGCGTCTAAATTGAGTTTTGGCTCTTGCGATATTGGCTTGGGATGGATTCGGAGCCTGTTGTACAAAGTTATTAGTTCCTGATGACGGGAAATTTTCTTGATCTTTCCATAATTTATGGTTTTGCGGGCCAGTTAGTAGAGTGATGCCCTTATAAGACGGCTTGTGTATCGTCGTTTTTTCATTACCATCTTGCATCGTAGGCCATTGGTCTACCATTTTGCGTATTTCGGTTTCTTAACTTAACCTCTAGTATTGGTGTCGAACGACTGGACTGAACCTCAGACATCGGGATATACTGCTTAAAGAAGCCGCCGGGGGGGGGGGGCCAACCGAAAAGGATGATCTTAGCCCTGTAACATGCTGTACAGAAGAAATATGGAGGCGAACGCAAGTTGTTTTTGGTGGCCCGAAATTAGTTCGTTGGTTTATTAACACTACTTTTCGTGGACACACAACCTCATCACTTAAAGGCTCTGTCTCTTTATCTTTTTACCCCTTGAAACTAGTATGCTAGGGCCCATAGGCTTGATCAATATGGCTACTCACCGGGAGGAAGCCTAACGTCTTCATCTACCATACGACAGTGATGATCGGTTGTTGGCGAAAATAAATAATCGCATCTTCCAAAAGAACTTAAAGTTTGTAGAGCAGGGCTGTATCCAATCCCTGGATGAAGCAAAGTCGCTGGGAGTTAAAAGTCGTTAGGGCCTATCATTCTGTCCAAGATGGCGAGCAACAACAAGACCTTTCAAATCGGGTGAATTGTATAGAAGGAAGAATAAACGGTGAATCAGGGGTGAAGAGGGAAAGGAGAAAAATCCTGGACGTGAGGAAGTAGTCCTACAATGGGTTGTGGTTATAATACAGAGTGTTACAGAAATATAATCATTAGTGGAGTACAGCATTGTTGTCGTCACAATCGGTCTAAAAATCAGTAAGAGAAAAATCTTAACAGTTGGAAGACGGCAGAGCACAGCTGGCATTGTTTAAAAGTAGACGATACAAATTGTTTGCTAGAAAGCAATTTAAGGTAAACTTGTAAGTCCACTTAAGCTAGAAATAGTGGGCAGGGAATAAAATTCCCTGTCAATTTTTATCGATAATTTTAGTTTAAAAGTCGGAAGATCCCGGTTAAAATAGATTTGTACGTACATTCCTAATAGCAAATAATTTAACGAGCCATCACATCCAAAACCATCTCGTAAACGCCGCTCTTGGCTAATGCTCTTAGAAAAAAAAACAGAACCAATATTTGATTAAAATTTTGCACTGCATTGCGATTGTATTTAACGGGACCCAAATACTCGGAGATTGATGTGAGAGGTCTCAAATTTCCGAAACTGTGGAGATAACAGGGTATTCTTTAATCGTCGAGTAAGCCACTCAATGACTCCTGTCTCCACTGTGAGATTAACAATGCCGCACTCAGCAGAGGTTTAGGTTTTAGCGGCAGATGATCTTTACTAAAAGTTCCTCTGTATTTAGGAATTTTCAAGATTTTGGCTAAACTATTTAAATCAAGATTCGTTAATGGTTTAGTAAAATCGATAAGACCTTCACTGGTCTTAGAAAGAGCCTTGTGAAATGCTTCCCTTTTTTCTTCTTCTTCAAAACCGAACCCTCCATCTTCTTGTTATGTTTCACCAGCTCTTCCAACACCTTAGCATCGTACTGCGCTTTCTTAACAGCCATAGCAACACCTGCAGCACCACATGCTAGACCTCCTACTCGTGCTTTGAGTGGACCGAGTAACTATCAATGGTAAAAATCCGCCTCATTTTTCCCAGTTTTTTTACGTTTTACAATCTTGCTTCTTTTCATTTTTTGTTTCAGCATTTCGCTTTTATATATAAATATTAATAAATCACTTCGACTTTGCCTTTACTCAAGATCAAACTCATTTTTCTATCTCCAATCAACAATGCGTGGCACATCATGTTAGCTGGAACCGTGGTATTAAATTTCAACTTTACTTGTATGTCAACTACGCCGAACTGAATTCTCTCAGACTGCTCGGAACAGTCCAAAACCACTAGAAGATATGTCTTTTTAAACTGTACCGAATCGATACACAAGTCCCCGATTTCGTACAAAGCCCCTCTAAACTCTTGAGCCATTCTATAGAGGATGGAGTATTCTCCACTAGCATAATTTACGTTCGAATCCAAGAACGGGTAACGTTCAGAATTTAAAGTCACGTGAGCGTCTTGAAGGCTGCAGTGATCGATTACAGTGGGATTTTTGTTTGTGCATCTTACCTATCCATCTGCAGAGCTAGGATAAGCCACCTGGGCTTTTCAACGGCGGAAGTAGTAAGTAGTAAGTACGTGCTACGTGAAACTGGTGCTCTGCGGTAGTTCGCAACTATAGTAATGTCAGTGCCTAAATCCCAAATCCATGTTCATTATCATCAATGTAGCTAAAAAAGCCTGAGTTTCTTCTCATCAGATGCCGTTAAGTGTGGCACATGCCACGAAACGTTAGTCAGTTCGACTTTGGCAATGCTGGTGGTGGTTGCCCTAAATATGCCGTCGTCGTTGCTCACCCTACACAATGTTAGCACGTGCTTGGTCCCAGACAGAACCTTGTCATAATATTCAAATGATCCCGAATGATCCCAAATATACCCAAATAATCCCAAATAGCGAATGAGAAGCTTCCTTTAGGATTTGGTTCATTCACGATTACGGAATGCCGCAGACTGAATCCTATGTTATCAGCCACACTGGTGGAGGCAGATTCAGCACCATTTAAAGCCCGACAGTTACACAGCAATGACACTTGATCGCTTTACCCATACGTAAGCAGACCTATTGGGACAGACCTACGTAATAGATAGGGCAATTAGATAGCTCGTAGGAGCACTTTAAAAAGGAAAATCAGCATATTTTTTCACCGCTACACCATTACGATAACCCCATTCAATAGGCGTAAGACCGTCCCTTTTTAAGATACACAATTGCGATTAGCATTGATGTAAAGAATACATCACCACCTTTCAGAAGAGCACAAGTATGTCCATCTAGGGCAATTAGAGAGGTAAGTGCAAAAGTTTATAGTGAGGAATGCTATGCACTGTAATACTTAATGAACTATTAATTTAGCATAAAATGACAAATTTGGGCCATAAGGATTAACTTTAAGTCAAAATTGAATAGTATATTTTCTGAAGAAAATTAAATTATGTTTTCGACTTGTATTCTGTGTTATTCGAACTGATCAACGGTTAGGAAGTTAAAGCAAAAAATGACTTTTGGCCACTGATTTTGACCTTTGACCTTCATTAAAAAATTTCCCCAAATTCCGCAGGGTGGCAAAATTACATTCCGACTAGGGGCATGTAGAAGGCCAACTTCCTGCAAAAAAACTTTCGTTTTACCTCACTTCAAGGTTAGGATAAAAAATACATGTACAGGGTGTTTAAAAAAAAGGCTACACGTCGAATTTTCTAAGTCCAACAACCATTCCCCGTCACTATAACCCTTATCCCTGACCTCAGTAAAGAAACCAAGAAAGTTATTCCTGACCTCAGGAAAGAAAGCTTTTATTTGCATTTCAAATAAGTACGCAAAAGGTAACAAAAGCATGTGACAACCCTAGTTGGGGGGGGGGGGAGAGGGGGACCAAAACAAACAAGTAAAAAGAAAAAAAACATTTAATTGGCCATCAAGCAAAATTGCTAAAATAAAGGCTTTTACAGTATTTGGATTCCAAATAAAAGCGCAAAAGGAAAAAACACACGTGGCAATCCTGGATGATAGAGGGGGGGAAAGCCACTTGTACGGCGGCAGTGCAAACGTAGCTTCTGCAGCCTCTTATTCCTGATACCCTGTAGAAATCGAATCGCCCAATCACCCGCACTAGACTTAAAATTAAGAGAGCCTCCACCCCCCCCCCCCCCCGCTCCACAAAAAATAAAGAAAAGAAAATCCCACTCGCCACAATTAAAAAATACCTACCATAGTGGAATTTCAAATAAAAAAAAATTAAAGCAAATCCCTGTTAAACTGAATTTTTTTTAACACACTTTTTTCTGTCGTGCGTAATGTAACCCATACGTGAACTAGGAAAAAGGTCTTTGCTTCACGACTGTGAGGTAGAAGATGGCACTTGTGTTGCCATTGCAATTGTATTTATTTTTAATACCGTTAATATAGCTTGTTTTTTTAACGTAACTAGTTTAATTTGTTCACAACTTTTTTTGAAATTAACAATCAGAACGATTTATTTTGCGATTACGTGTTCAACAATTTAACACTGCTCCTGAAGCTGATACGACGTTTCGAAATAATGTAACCATTTTATCGTGTTGAACTTACAATTTTGTTGTTAGCAGGCAAACAAATTTTAAACGTAATCATTAACTGCTTCCAAACTGTAAGCTTTATACATAAGCAGGCCATTTTCACGTCGCTTAAGCCTACAGGAACTAGAAAGAATGCTCTTTCATTTGAAACAACCTTTTTACGCTACATGGTTCTCTGGAACTGAACTTAGCACGAGTTTGTAAAAAAAATCCACGCTATAGTCCAATATAAAGGCCTCGTCGCGTTTCGTGTCCTTCGGCCCAGTAGGCAAAACCCCGCATATGCGGGGGCTGCGGGGATGCTGGCTACGGCCCTGCTCCCAATGTACGTACATACTGAATTACCAACTATCCAGTATTCACATCTAATCGCCACACCACTTGCTGCACAAAAGGCCTAGTAACGTTATCCGACAGGAGTTCCCAGTTTACTTACTGTAATTGGCTGAGTTTAATTACCGATTTAGAAACTTTGGTTAATGCTATAATTATGTTGCCCTTCGCTGTACTGCCGTTGCACGCAAAGTTGTGAGTCATGTGACCTGATGTCCACAGGGCATGCACTATTCTGTCATGTGTACTATACTGTAATACTGGTTGGTCCGTACACTTGGACGTGACAGTAGTTAGGTGCATATAACCTGATACGTATCATTTGATACAGTTTGTTCTTTTTGTATTCGCTTCGTTCGATAGCCAACCACTCGTTCTTTTTGTATTTTATAGCGACATGCCACGCATGAACCTACACCAACGTATCAATATTATTAAATGGTATTACCAAAACGATATCGTATCAGACGTTTTTGTGAGGTGGCAGGCTACGTATCTTCAGCCACCTCCTTGCCGGTCTACAACGGCACATTTGGTGGAGAAATTTGAAACCACAGGTTCTGTGGAAAATCAACATAAGGGCCATTCTGGCCGCAAACGAACGGCACGAACGATTGAAAATGCCGCCGAGATCCACCACGCGTTGCTTGATGAACCAACGATGTCCCAGCATCAGTTCGAACGGCAAACGGGTGTGTCCCCGCCTTCAGTCAAAAGTAGGCTGATGAAGGACGTAGGATTGAAGATGTACCGTCCATAGCGTCTCCACGCCTTAAACGAAGATGATCCCGATCGACGCATTCAGTTCTGCGAGGAATTCCTAGATTTCCTTGCAGATGATCCACAGAACGTGGAACGGATATTATACTCCGATGAAGCCAAGTTTCATCTGAATGGCAGAGTTAATCATCACAACTGCGTATTTTACAGTGATGACAACCCACACTTCACCTGGCATCAATGTTTGGGAAGGTATATGGGCTGGGGGGTGGGGTCATTGGACCATTCTTCCTTGATGGATCAATCAACGGTGCAGTATATTGTCAGCTGCTGGAAGACAGAATTCAGCCAGCTGTACGGGAAAATAGTCCCACAGATATTATTTTCCAACAAGATGGTGCATCACCGCAATATGCTACACAGGTGTGAGAACTTCTTGATGACCAATTTCCCAACAGCAGGATTGGTAGAAGAGGTGCGATCTGACACCTATGGATTTTAAGTGTGTGGGGAATAGTACGGGATTTGGTGTACATTCAACTAGCCCAGGATGTTGCAACACTGCAGGTTCTCATTACTGCTGCATTTGAGACATCTACATCTGACTTATGCAGGAAAATATGCCCAGATGTGGTGAGTGTATCGTTGCTGGAGGAGGACAGTTCGAGCACCTTCGTTCGTGATTCATCACCTGGATCATTTTCTTTGTCTCTACCTCAATGATAGGCTTAACTTACATGATAACTGGTTTGAAACAAAATGTCAAACGTCAGCCTTGTGGCCCGGTTCCACATGCGCTTTTTCTTTTGCTTTATCATTATTTGAAATCTAGGAATTTCTCACAGAACTGAATGTGTTGATTGCGATCATCTTCGTTTAAGGCGTGGATACGTTCCTTTTGCGAATTGTTATTTGAAATACAAATACTGTGAATGCATTTATTTTAGCTATTTTAGTTAAAGGACAAATAAATGCTTTATTGTTTCTGTCTATTTAAAATCAAAAAATTAATGCACATATTGTTTGTTTTGATCGCTACCTCCCCCCAACCCCACCAACCAGGGCTGGCACATGCGTTCGTTTCTTTTGCGTTTTTATTTAGAATCCAAATACCGTAAAAGCCTTTATTTTAGCTATTTTGTTTATGGCCAAATAAATGTTTTTCCCCTTCCTACTTGAAATCTAATTATGGGCTTTTATTGTTTGTTTTGGTCCCCCCCTCCCACCAACCTGGGTTGCCACATGCGTTTTTGTTTGGTATCCAGATACTGTAAAAGCTTTTATTTAGCTATTTTGCTTGAGCAAAAATGCATGCATAAACAATGCATAGATAAACCTTTGTAGCATGACGCCATCCGTACAAGAGGTACACGGATTACTAACAAAAACGTCAAGAGTGCCGTAAAAAGGGGGTTATATGATTGAAGTTTCACTTTACTTGTTAAAATGAACGCGGATAAAATTTGGATGATTTTTAATTGAAATAATCAAATGTACAATTGAGAAAATTGCATCTGTTAAGTGCTGTTGTGCTTTACCTATCATATATTTTACACGTAAAGCACAACAGCAGTTAAACAGAAATAATTTTCTCAATTGTACATTTGAAAATATCAATTAAAAATCATTCAGATTTTATCCGTGTAACAAGTAAAGTGAAACTTCAATCATATAACCCCCTTTTTTACGGCACACTTGACGTTTTTGTAAGTATTTAGCTATTTTGCTTGAGCAAAAATGCATGCATAAACAATGCATAGATAAACCTTTGTAGCATGACGCCATCCGTACAAGAGGTACACGGATTACTAACAAAAACGCTAAGTGTGCCGTAAAAAGGGGGTTATATGATTGAAGTTTAAAATGAACACAGATAAAATTTGGATGATTTTTATTTGAAATAATCAAATGTACAATTGAGAAAATTGCATCTGTTTAAGTGATGTTGTGCTTTACCTATCATATATTTCAAACGTAAAGCACAACAGCACTTTCAGATGCAACAGATGAAAATTTTCTCAATTGTACATTTGATTATTTCAATTAAAAATCATCCAGATTTTATCCCTGTACATTTTAACAAGTAAAGTGAAACTTCAACCATGTAACCCCCTTTTTTACGGCACACTTGACGTGTTTGTAAGTATTTAGCTATTTTGCTTGCTGGCCAAATAAACGTTTTTTCCCTTTTTACTTTTGAAATCTAATTATGGGCTTTTACTGTCTGGCCCCCCCCTCCCTTCCAACCACGGTTGTCTCATGCTTTTGTTACCTTTGCGTTCTTATTTGAAAAGCAAATAAAAGCTTTCTTTCCTGAGGTCAGGAATAACTTTCAGGATTTCTTTTCTGAGGTCATGGATAAGGGTTATAGCGACGTGGAATGGTTGTTGGACTTAGAAAAATTCGACATCGACGTGTAGCGTTTTTTTTTAAAACACCCTGTAGTTGAGTATCATTTGTATCTGTTGCCATTTTTCTTAGTAACTTGTCTGAAGTGAATGTGCTGAATTCCTAAAGAGGCGTAGTGGAGCCTTCACAAAAGAAGCATATAGCAGGGATTTTGGCAGTTCCTGACTCTTGGGACGTAAACTTTTCGACGTTTTCTTGCTCTCAAGTTCGAATTTGTCGAACTGTCATCATTATCATAAAAACTTTGTTGGATTCCAGTGCCCCTGCTTCATCACAGGACAAGGAAAATAATATTAAAGAAATAATGTAACCATACTTGGTTGTTGGAAAGGAGACTAAATGCGCAACCACTTATTCTCCACTAATGCAACAATTTAGGCGCGAGTACTTATTATTTTAGGATGTTTTTTTTTTTACCAATTAACACTCATACTCAGTCCAAGTGCGTCAGCATCAATTTTCTGTGCCAGAAACTAATTATGACTTTTAACAGCAATGACTGCTTTTTCATAAAATATTATTTATCATAGATGTAAGAAAGGTTTGTGCCAAATTTGGCACCTGCCGACTAATCCATTTAGAAGTGATGCATTAAGTGAAGAAATCGTAATGGAACTAACATTTACCATCACTTCCAGTAGAGTTGCAATACAATTTCATTAAATGCTACTTGATTGCCGTAAATGGTCTCTAAAACATGCCTTGAAAATTTTAGACCTGTTGGATAAATGAGTTAGAAGTTATTTGATAAAGAATGATTACCGGAAGTGAACCCTATATTCACTTTCGGTTGGATTTTCGACATTTTCTCATAGAACGTTGTTTGTCATAAATTATGCATAGAACTAGTGTAGTTTATTGGCTGGGAAAGTGCTTCACTGTATGCAGTTTTGCTACTATTTACATTTTTTGGTATATTTGGCCTGCAACAGTCCAAAATACATTCAGATTGCGTGGAGCAGCCCATTTTCGCATTGCCTGTACACTAAGTAAACCACACAAAAAATCATGTTTTTGTCCGCCAAGTCCTAATTCTTTCGAATTTTGTCGCTAAGCTACTTCACTAAGACAGACCAAAACCACAACATCATAAAACAACGATGCAAAATTTTAATTTTCGAAGACAGTTTTCCTCCTTGGTAACCTAACAACAAAGATACGTAACACAATGAACAATTAGTCAATTGAGGCTAAAATTTAAACACGTCTGTTACCCATACTTACAAAAAACATGCAAAAAAAAACTGTTTTAAATGGCAACACCCTTTTGCTGATTATCACGCACCGCCATCTTGAACTGGACATTTTGATGCACCATTTACAACATTGAGACGGCCTGCTCTCTCATGTGTTTGTTGTGGAAGGCGTTTAGCCGGTCTATGTATTTTGCGCACACTTGCTAACAAACGCTAAGTTTTGTTCGCTTTGCTCACTCAATGAGCATCTCCACTGAGTCGAGATGTATAACAAATTCGAATTCCTTTGTATAACAAATTCGAAACCTTTAGCCTGCGGGCTTTGTCATTTTTTTTCTATTTTTTAACCGAGTTTCACCGACAGAACCTTTAGAAAACGGTTAAGGGTGGTGCACGGGAGTAATTTGAGTCACCGTTTGCAACATTCGGAGCGTTGGCACTGTCATATGTTTATTGTGAAAGGCGTGTACGCCGTCTGTGTATTTTTTAGGACGCTGACTAACAAACGCTGACCCGGACTCCATGCACTTCAGATGGATATTTCATCCGGAAGTAAAAAATACGCCTTTATACAGCAAACTCGAAATCTTTATCATTTTTGTTCCATATTTAACCAACTTAAACAAATCCTTTAAATTTAACCATGCCAGAACCTTTATCCAGTGGTTTAATATTAAGCTGCATCTACGTGAAGCATTGTTTTCTCCATGAAAATTTACGTTTTCAGTTTGCATACACGGGATAATCAGCGCCTCCCCAGTTTCAGACTACATGCATTTTCATATGACTATTTCCACTGTAAACAAATATATACACCTTTGTACCATGGGTTCGTGTATGCCATCTTTTTTACTTGATTCTGGGCAGAAAGTAAAGCGCTTTCAATGTTTAATGGAGTTTCGTTAATCTTTAATTTTAATCGTCTACAACGACAGAACCTTTAGTCATCGGATCTGAATATTACACCGCTGGCTAAAGGCTGTGTCGTTGTAGACAATTAAAATAACTGGCATGCACGGCTTCTGCTAGCATGGATGTAGTAGCAGGTCCCGTGCTTGCTGCACGGTGGATTGAGTCTCCCGGTCTTAGCCTCCTCCGGTGTTTAATCTTCTTAGCAAAGTAAATCGTGTATGCAATAATTCATTCATTATTAGACTGATCCATCAATTTTACTCACTCCTCCTCTTTCCCTCTTCCTCCTCCCCTCCTTTTCTACTCCCCCATCTCCCTATTGCAAGTTAATCTCCGTGATTGTCTCCGGTCATAGCCTCTCCCGGTGTTTGGTCTTCTTGAGAAAGTCAATCACGTTCGCAATATTTCATTTGTACACCCAGACAGAGATAATATGTATACTTGTGTTTTACTGAATACTAAAAAACCGTTTCGCTAAGAAGTCAGCATTCAGTATGCAAGAAAGCCCCCTGCTGCAAGGTAATCTCCGTGATTGTTTCCATCAACTTAGCAACAATTCACGTCGGAACCACACATAACCAAATTGTTGCAAGTAATTTTCCATCATTTGCTCATGCATGCAAAGATTATTGCCGCCAACTTTAAAACAATTCTACTTCGCTCTCCAAGTCTGCATTTACGAAACGAATGCGCCTTTCTATCTTATCAGGCTGCCAATTTCGAGGCCCATGGGGCCTCATAATTAACATCTCGTCGTTTTGTTCGAAGTTGTCCGCTTTTACTTGATACACGGATTCGTTTTTTTAGTTCAACAAGAAAAATCCATTAGTCAAAACTTATAGTTCGCCAACAATGCCATATTCACGCGTACTAGGGCCGTTTAAAGCTGAAAATTCCATTCTAGGGCCGTTTTTCCTAGGGCTGTTAAAAGTTGGAATTGTAATGGCGTAGCACATATTTTGGATTTCTCGGGCGTTCTTTTCACGTCCGTGCCGGGGCGACTCTTTCCCACCTGTATGTTTTGGAGAATGGTGTGCATCAAGGCGGTGTTCAAGGCGGTGTCATTTGTTGATGACTTTGGTCTGTGGTTTTGGGCAGCTCATATGCAGACCTGCGAACAACAGCTACAGCTGGCGATTAAGAAAGTCCAAAACTGGGTAGTCAGTAATGGTTTCCGGTTTTCTCCAGACAAAACTCTGTGTGTCTACTTTTGCCGCCAACGAACACTGCACCCAGATAATTGCCTGTGCTTGGGACGGGCACAATTTCCTGTTGTCCCACAGCTACGTTTCCTGGGTTTGGTGTTCGATTCCTGGTTATCTTGGCTTCCACATTTGTGCCAACTTAAAGACAAGGTTTTGAGGGTGCTTAACATCTAACGGGTTCTGTTGGGCACTTCATGGAGTGCTGACCACGCTGCCATGTTGCCTCTACCGAGCCCTTGTGGCAAGCTTGGCAAGCTTGATTATGCGTGTATGGCCTATGGTTCGGCTAGGGACGCGACTCTCCAGATGTTGGACACTGTTCACCACAGTGGCCTGAGTCTAGCGTATTTCGGACGTCTCCAGTAGTCGGCCTCTACGCTGAAGCCTCGAGCCACCTTGGGCCATTCGTCGGCGATAGCTTACCATTCAGTATGCTGTGCGATTGTGTGCTGTGCGATCTAGTCCTGCTTGGGGCAATGGTTTTTGGACCAGACTTGCGGATCGGTTGATGGGGGTGGGTAAGGGTGATTTCCGTGATAGTCCCCAGCAGTCCTGTCAGGAAATAGCCTTTGACATGCCGTGCGTCTTGAGGCTTGGGTAGATGCTAGAAGGCCCTTGGCTTGTCCCAAGTAGCGTTTTCATTTTCACACTGGTGTCCCTCCCAAAGAGTTCCACTCTACCAGCAAGGTACTTAAAGGAATTCCAGCTGCTGTTTTCTCAGTATGCTGGATATCAGCGGCTGTTCACCGATGGATCGAAGTCAGATGTTGGCGTGGCATGTGCTTGTGTGTGTAAGGGAGTAACTGTTTCCCATTGTTCCATCTGGCTATTCTGTGTTATCTGCAGAGCTTCTGGCTCTCGGTCTGGCAGTGGAATGGATTCTTGGCTTTCCCGCTTGCCTGGCCAGCAGAGACAGTGGTTTCTGCTGCATCCCGGGTCATGTTTGGATAGCTGGGAATGAGCATTGGCGCATTTCGTGTTGGATTCAAGCCGCGTGGTGTAGCACACTGCAATTTGGCTCTACTTCACGAATGCTCCTTGGACTCCTGGAAGCTTCTTGAGCGCACGTAGGTATCTGGATGGGCTGTTGGCTTCCCTCTCGGAATTTATTAATTTATAACTTACTGGGCTTAAATGATTTTATCTGATTTAAGTTAACTAAATAATAGACTTACTTGGTTTTTAATATAAACATTTGCCCTATTAAGTATCGTGTTTATTCGTCATTGTCAACTTTTTCTTTTATTAAAACTTGTCATGTGATATGCTAATTGCCGTACCTTTAAAACGTCTTGCTTTAGACAGGATCGAAAGGAAGGGATGATTTCCATTAGTCCGTCCGTGAGATTTAGTGGCGCTGCGGGGCGATTCATTTCACTGGTCTGCAGGTAAAAATTCGGCTCACTCCCCGTACCGTAATGTCTTACTCCAGAAGTACTTCGTCATTCCTTGTATGCTGCTTGAATTTATGGCTGGGTGGACGCACCTCAGTTTTACTGGACAAAGTCATATGGGATTCCTGTGTAAGGTAAGAGGAGTTTTCCGTTATTTCCAGCAATAGGTGCTCCGTTTGTTTCACTGAACTGCTCACGTCTAACGGTGATTGCACCAAACGATTAATGCCAAACCTGTTTAAGAACCTGTTTGCTAAACTGTACCTGTCAACTAAGCCTTTTGAAATACAATGCTGACTAAAATTCAAACGCCGTAGTTTCCGTTTTGTCAATCTGTTGTAGCTTGTAATATAGCCTGTAGTACTTTGTTTTACCGAGTTTAATCTACTTCAAATTTGCCATTCTCTATCGTGTAAAAAGCGAAGGGTCAGTTTACGTAGCACGAACCCCTGGGCTTCTCGAGCGAGAATCATTTTTAATTAAACATCCTATTCTTTCTTTCAAGACAATATCTTCCTCAACTGGTCTTAAATGAGGGAATAGGATGTTTAATTAGGACGTGTGCAGTTCAGTGAAACAAAAACCATAGAGGAGAGGCCTAAGGAAATTTCGACGCCTCACGCAACAAATTAAATTCTAACGTGCGTCTAACTACGGAACGGCTGAATGAATTTGGACGTATCGCAATGGGACCGTAAACGAACAAGGTACAATTGTAAGCATCTCGTTACCGGAAAATATTATTAGAAATACATCACATGCGGCTTGCGCCGTTTCGGAAACTACTTAAAGGAGCACCGATTGCTAGACGGCAAACGCATGCAAATTTTTTATGAAACAACGCCCAACTGCAACAAGCAACGAGTTAAGAGATTAAACCAAGTTCATAATAAGCTCCACGCTCTATCCTAAAGAAATACCGTGTCTACAATAACCAGTCCTTGATAAGAACGAACACAATCGACTCACAAAGACTGCTAGGCCACAAATTGTGGAAAACATTGAACTCATCTTCCCTCAGAATTTTAAAACATGCTGCTCCCGGTGCATAATTAAAAAAAATTAGGCTATAAAAATAACGAAAAAATTCTTCATACTGTAATTGGCCAACACAGGAATCCCATATGACTTTGTAGAGTAAAACTGAGGTGTGTCCACCCAGCTATAACTTCACGCAGCATACAAGAAATGACGAAGTACTTCTGGAGTAAGACATTACGGTACGGGGAGTGAGCCGAATTTTTACCTGCAGACCAGTGAAATGAATGGCCCCGCAGCGCCACTAAATCTCACGGACGGACTAATGGAAATCATCCCTTCCTTTCGATCCTGTCTAAAGCAAGACGTTTTAAAGGTACGGAAATTAGCATATCACATGACAAGTTTTAATAAAAGAAAAAGTTGACAATGACGAATAAACACGATATTTAATAGGGCAAATGTTTATATTACAAATCAGGTAAGTCTATTATTTAGTTAACTTAAATCAGATAAAATTATTTAATCCCAGTAACGTATAAATTAATAAATTCCGAGAGGGAATCTCAAACTCCATGCCAACAGACCATCGAGATACCTACGTGCGCTCAAGAAGCTTCCAGGAGTCCAAGAAGCATTAGTGAAGTCGAGCTAAATTGCAGTATGCTACACCACGCGGCTTGAGTCCAACGCGAAATGCGACATAAATCCCACCTACTCCGACAAAAAAGTGGTCCTCCACTTTTAAGCCTTAAAACCTAATTCTAAAATATTTTGAAATGAAGGTTGTTTGGAAAAAAATTGAAATCGGCTGAAGCACAAGGAATTAAGAGTTCGTAGCATTCAGCAAATACGTAAATAAGAATCCACGTTCGCCATTAACAACAATAAGAAACCAATCGTACCCTAATACGTAAATACCCAAACACCACGATCCAAGACCAACATCAAAAATTAAGTATTTTCCTAAAAGTTGGGGCAAAACAAAACTAAGCGCATACACCATTTCCAACCTGCCAAGAAAAATCGAAAATTCAGCAAATTGCTCTCACACTCAAATCAGCCTTAAGTTATAGGAGTTGAAAGGTTTCCCTGTGAGAAAAATTCGAATACATAGTTTGACTAAAAGAATTTTACGGGATTGACGACGTAAAGAAAGAGAACAAAATAAAAGGAAAAGAAAAAAGAATGAAACTAAAAAAAAAGCAAAAGGAAAACAAAAATGATGAGAGAAAAAGAAATGCATGCAAGAAGTAAATGAGAGGAGCAGAAACATACAAACCACAGATCACAATCCGAGCTTTGGGTCATATTATTGTAAAAAATCGAAAAACATAACGGTGGGCGTAAAATTGGTACCCTCTCATACTTAATTACGCTAGCATCCGGTCAGAACAAGGTTGCAACTCTCGCATACGAAGAGGGAAAGAAAGAAGGGGGGAAACGTTAATAAAAATGAAACTTAAAAGTGAAGATAGGAAGCAGGGACGAACTATTAGTCGAAAAACTAGTAGGAACGGAAATCTAGACCATACCTTGTCCTGTAACCCAAGACCATACCAGTCCTGTTTCACTGCTGATTCTGCAGTGAAAGGGATCTCAGCCTTGTTCCCTTAGACGCCTTTCCAACTCTTCGAGAGAGCGGTTAGGCTTCCAGCTATGGAATACGACGAATGGCTGCAGTACGATACGAACTGAATCATACCTTTTCTGGTTTACAGCATGGGGGTGAACAGGGAACATCGTGGGAGGGCGCGTAAGTACGAAAGTATTTTTACGACCATTGTTAGTTTTGTCGACTTCGTCTCTGATTGGTTGGCCAATGACAACGTGCATACTGACGTGCGTATCTAGTGTGTGTCGTCACAAATCTAAACAACGTTGACAAAGAAATTGTGCGTACGTCCAATTCACGAAAAAGAAACAAAATGTCAAAATAAACCCAACAACTGGTACAGAGGCTACTAAGTTGAGAATGGTTCGGTCTCATAAAGGAGTGATCTGAACTAAATAAAAAAAATTTTTAAACAACATTACATTTTTGTTGGCATTGTTTCACAATATAGTATGAAAGTTCAACATACAACAGACAGATGCATTGGAAAGTTTTTATGACAATGGTGCTTCCTGGCACAGGTCCTGTCAGGGTCACTATTACGGAGATATAAAAGCTGTACAACTATCGTAACTGCAAACCTGAACATTTTCATTTGAACAACTGTGTTAAGTGTAACTGCGGCAGTACAGTCTATTGTTGTGACCAATAACAAGAAGCCAAAATTACCGACACTAACAGTGGCTGACAGATAACATCTCTCACTGAATCCTAAACTCGACTTCAGTGCTCTTACTACTCACAGATATATTTCCGTCACAGCTTTACAAAGTCAACCACCCTGATTCCCATCAAAAAACAGGACCGTGTCCATAGTGTGCCTTCTTGAGTTTGAACTTGGATTGTGGAGGCCCAAATCCAAGATGGTAAGCTCTAATGGCTTTCACATAATTTCTTCAGCATTAGAATTGTTTATCTTTACCAGTTTCGGTCAACTAGCAATTTGTAAAACTCAAATCTATTATAGCAATCGATTTCATTGAATACAGCAGTAGTGTATAGTAGTCAGGTAGTGGAACGGAAGTGATGTCACAGGTTATGTGACCAACCGGAAGTAATGTCAATACCAAGATGGCGACCCCCATACGCCCAAATTGGCGTCGATTTCGGTTTTGGACAGGACCAGTGATGAGTAGGCGAAGTGGAAAGTTGTGAATACGTGAGCGTTAGCGTGATACGTGAAACTAAGTAGCAACAACACAGTCGGTTTTCATTTAAAGCAGTGTATTCACAATACCATATTAACATTGGTACATGGGAGAATGGAACAAGTTACATATACGACCTGGAGGTTTGACAAGAAGTAAAACCCTGTTCGGCTTCTTTAGTTATCGTAATACCATCTTGTTTACAAAACACTCGTCACAAAGCCAAGAATACTATAACTACTTAACACTATTGTCTTAATCCATAACGTGGACTTAAAGCACAAACGGCTATTGTTGTGACCAGCTGAGTAGGATCCAAGATGGCTGATTTATATTGGTTGAAGGAGCCGATGAGTTGTAGGTCATTGGCCCCAGATACCAACATGCCCCCACTTGAAGAGGACATCTACGGAAATTATTTGTGATTAGCACTGCAAATAGACAGACCAAAACAAAGATTAGTATGAGTTTCGGTTGATAATGCTTTCATACAAATATCCGCCCAATTTCGCTCTTCAGGCACATATTCAAGAGTTATGTCACCATCATTAATCTTTTGTCGCACAAAATGGTAAACTATTTCAATGTGTTTTGTGCGAGATCTTTCTGTTTGAGAATTTGCGTGTTGGATTGCACTGAGTAAGTCAGTCTTAATTGTAGTAAGTGTAGTTGCTTCCCGATAAACACCAAGTTCTTTTAGCAGAAAACGAAATCCAAAAATTTCTCTGGCAGCTAAGCACAAAGCACGGTATTCCGATTCCATTGTAGATAAAGAGACACTTTTCTGTTTAGTGGCTCTCCGTAGGATTGGGGTACCAGCGTAATACACAATAACGTATGGGCCGGAAAATTAACTTCCAGTCCATAGTTCCACGTGGATAGCACAGAATACGTTTTGCTGCAACCCAGTGCACTGGACTGGAGTGGGCAGTTACAGCATTTACAGTGTAGCAAATATTGGGTCGTGTCTGTGGCAGATAGACAGACAACCAACTAATTGTCGGAAAAGAACCATCTTCATTTTTTCTCTTCTTCTACAGTTAAATTTAAACGTCTTTGTTAAATGTTGTCCTGGTAAACAAGGCATGCTAACAGTCTTACAAAATTCCATATTAAATTCCATATTCCATATTCTCGATGTAAGTACGTTGATGTAAATACAAAACCCCTTGAGGATCTCTTTCAAACTGTATTCCAAGTAAAAAAATTCAATGGCCCAAGATATTTTAATGTCTAGATCTGAACTTAGTATCTTTCTTAACAATAGTGTCATCACACAATAGTCGACGTATACAGTTACGAATCCACGTTCGCCATTAACAACAATAAAAAAAAACACGCGTCTGACAGGCAACGATGCATCCCGTGAGAATGGCACTTCTGTTAAACAAAGCCATGATTGTTTAATTCCATAGATAGACCTAATCAGGCAGCACACCTTTGTCTTTTGTCCGGGAACAATGAAGCCCTCTGGTTGTTAGTAGTAAATATGGGTACGTTCCTAAAACGGAAGTGGATTCTAGGTGTCCATACTAGGCCAAATGGCCTAGAACGGTAATCGGAAGTGACGTCACGACCCAAGATGGCGGCGCCCATAGTATGGTGTCAGTTTCAGTTTCGGTTTAGAACAGAATTAAAAAAAAAACACATCTATAATCGTATGGTGGAATGTATACACACTTTTAAAACAAAAACGACTGGGCACTCTTGACTCCCCTCAAAAAACCATTCATATACTCCTGGCAAAAAAAGTTGTTTTATAGGCGAATAAGTCAAAACATGTAGTTACATAGTAAAACGTGTCTCGACATGTAAGATCCTGTTACAAAATTGCATAGTATTAATGTTTCATTTGATGGGTTTAGTAAAAGGAAATATAATGAAGACTGAGGTGTAACAGGAAATAAACGTGCTGTATAGAGAAGAATCTCAATGGAGTCTCCTTCGTATGGGAATGCACCAGGAGCAAATGGCTAATGGACAACAATGACGGTTTTCGTAATAACAGTAATCTGATTTAAAATACTATATAAAACTGAAAACTGAAAGAAAATAAACAAACGATTTAGTTGATTCACGCTAATTTTATTTACAAGTAATGTACAAAACTATTTACAAAGACAATTAAAGGTACCTATTTGGTTGCATAATGACCATATGATAACGTCTTCGAATTACAATCCAAAACATAGCGTTTGTTGTCAAGACAAGCTAGTCCAACCTTATTTTGAATTACTGTAAACAATTCATGCTTGTAGCTCCTAATTGACGTTTGTTTGTAAGAAAACGTCTTATGGTAATGGAACACGTCAAGTAGTCGTCATGTGTAACAGTATTGTTTAATACGGGTCTTGAAATGCCTCTCCCGACTTTCTTTGATTTTCCTTCACATATGTAAGAATACATTTTGGACCGTAGTCCGGTGTACTGTGAAATAACACAACCTGCCATCTCATCCTTAAATGTTCCTAAAACTTTTTTGTTTTGTTCACTATACAAATAATGGTCTTTTGGATAATTACTAGTGTCGAACAAATGTAAGTAATCTTTCATATCTGCGTAAACATCGGGAGTGGAAATTTCGTACATAAAGCTGTCAAGTGTCACTCATTAAAAGCCAACAGCGGTCACCGTAGCGTTCTTTCGTGTAATCGTAGTGGAAATTAAACATTACAAGCTTAGACAATTCCAGTACAGGTACGCCGGTAAATATAGCTTTATCTAATACTACTTTAGGCTTGCGCATTTTGAATAGAACCAAATCAGGACTTAATATATCAAAATAATCCAACATAGGTGAATTCATTAATTTTAATGCCTTAGTCTCATTAACGGTCAGTTTAACATATACACGTTTTTAACATTTTCCACACTCTTACCAAAAATTGAATTAACAGCTAATTTGTAAAGGTTATGTTCAAATTCCGTCGTAGCATCTTTCCTTTTGGTAGTGTTGAAGTCGATATATGGTTTAGGCCAGGTCCTTTTCGGTAAATGTGACTCCCTTGGTGATTTTAGTTAAAATCATACCATGTTGTAAATAATAAGCAAGATTTTTGTGATAACAAACGTAATCTTTTCGTGGGTTCAAGTGTGGTACGAGTTTATGTGTCGTGGGTATAGTGGGAGGAGACAGGCAAGCATTAAAAGGAGACAACATTTCTTGTGTTACTTCAATATTTTCAGCAGCCAATGGATAATCAAAATGAGAATCGTGGAGGGCGTCCGGATACTCTAGGTCCACCTGAAAAAAAAACCAGTCCCCTCGGGGACCGTAGTAACGTCAAATGCCGTTAGTTCTTCCTCAGTCAGCCACCTAAAGCCTGAGAACGGTAACGGTTTACTCAAACAAAAACCGTACAGGTTTGTTGCATCATAATAAATTATGTAGGTAGTTGGCTTGGTGGGGTCGAAATCGGGTGTACGTGAATTATTAGCCTTGGAAAATCTATTAGGGATAATCGAAACACCACCTCTTAAGCCAGACTGAAAGAAATTATAAAGATCTACACTAGTCAATAGTTCCAGTTTAACGTGACACATGCGAAGTTCAGCGTCCCAGCTAAGCCCTGGCAAAGTATAATAATGACATGGTCTGACCTATAGTCTTGCATACAAACAGTTCTAAATCGTTCAAAACAAAGTGCCAAAAGGGCTGCATCAACCATTACGTACAAATCATGATAAGAACCTAAGGTAGTACAGCCAGTAGCATCCCAAACGGTACGGGCATATTCGTACTCTTCGTCAGAAATGTGACTGCCTGTTAAATCAGAAAAATATGCATATTTCGGTGGAAGTTGTGTTTCACCAAATTTACAAAAAGAAGTCATGTAATTGTACAAGTACATGCCCTTTTTACTCAGTAACCGATGAGTGTCTGTGAAAATGTGTTCTAAAACTGGAAACACGCTCGAAGTTTCGACCAGATTACCTAGAGAAGACCACAAAAAAGGTACGAGTCCAGGAACCTAAAAGGACCTACTTTCAGGGCAGTGAATCGTTTGGTATTTTGTGGAACGACAGAAATATGTCTATTACCGAAATATTTTAAACCATGCGTTATAAATTTTTCATCATAATTCTTCAAATTATGGAAGAAAATGGGAAATTCGTCCTTAAGTCGAAAATTGAAATTACATTTTGAATGAGCGGCCCCTCTGTATAGTCCCGTTAAGTGGCAATGATCTAGTACTTTATCATTGTAGGGATTGTTTACAAATGGTTTATCGCAAATAGAACAGTGTGTTGATGATGTAAATTTGACATGATCCTCATCGGTATAGAGCATTTGTACAATTACTGACTTAAGGTAAGTAATGACGTCATATTCGTGTTCAATACATTAACAAAATTCCTCTACACAATCTTTGCCTCTGTACACATGTTTCGCGTGAACTTCACCCCTAGGACCAACTATGATGTAAGCAAAACCGCAAGGGATATGCATGTGGGTTTTCAAGGTATAGGAGCCTAAAGGATCGGGGTAACTAGTATCCAAGGGGGGTAAAATTGACTCGAAATCAGCGTACATCACATATGGATGACGTAGCTGTCGATCATAGTGATTAAATTCTAGGAAGGGAGTGTCAGGCATGACAACGTGTTGAGGCATGAACGTCATGCAAACCGTTAAGTGTTCATTTAGATTATCAATGTGACGAAAAGATGTGATGCAATAAGGACAAATGTGTCTAGTATTGTTAGAGTACGTCAAACGATTAAAATCCTTGATTAAACAATAATGCTGCCCCTGGAGCAAGAGAAGCTTCACCTCTGTACAACCTGTTCGTTTGCTGAGATGAAGGGGGAAAATATTTCTATCTTCGTAGCCATACAGGAAAATGGCAATGTTATTTTGCGCTTCGAACCTGGGTATCTCGTGAACGGGGGTAGGAAAACTAATACCTGTTAAATTAAGAGTATTTTCATAATTTTTGTAATGATGCACTGTGCTCGATTGTGAGGAGCAGGATGGAGCCCTGCCAAGACGGAATATATAAAGCATTTATTATCGCTACATTTAACGTTAACAAGTGATCGTTTATTCTGTAAATAGTCATCCAATAAAACTGTTCCACACCCCCCGGCGTGGGGGGGGGGGGTGTATTTCCCAACGTGTATATCACAACGGACAATTTTGGACACCACCTATTCTGATCCGAATTGATAAAAAACGTCCAACTGATGCAATATTCTAGCAACGGCTGTATTGATTTCTCGTATATCATTTGATGTAAGAATCGTTAAGGCTGCACTACACAAGTACACAGGCATGGAAATAACTTCATCCTTCCCATACCCGGAAATAACTTCATCCTCCCCATACCCAGGTTTCTCCAATAACAAATTCAGACATAACAAAAATTTGAATTGCATGTGGCGACCTTGTAACACAGCAAACAACTGTTCCAGGTAGTGACGGAAAGAAGAAAAATAGTCTTCAACGTTTACTGTTGATGATGGTGCATCATAAATGAAACGTTGAAAAATGTTATTAAAGGCAGATGATGTAACCTTCAGAGGTCCCACATTTCCTTGAGGAACTGAAGAATGGTGGAGGGCATTGTGTTGCACAAATTCATCTGCAGTCTCAAACGTCTGCCTACAGACGGTGCAAGTAATGAGATGTCAACGCTGATGATGACGTAGATTAACAGTTGTTGTGAAGGAAGCGCCGCAGGAATCACAAATGAAAGGCCTAGGCATGTGACACAACCGCATGTACCTAGCCAAATTACTGACTGTGCTGTTACTTCTATGACACTCTGCGCATTGATGAACCATTTTCTGAAAATAAAAGACCAAAAAAGTAGAGCCGAGCAACCGACACGTCCATTTATATAGGCCTACATTGAGTAAACAAAATTAAAAAAAAAACACACAAACAAATGCTGACATTTTCGCAACTAATTTTATTGGCCTAGAGCCTTTACAAATGTATACACAAACTGATCTGAGTTAGTTCGAGCTTTAAGACTGGTTACAATAGAATTCAGCAGAATGCCCCAAACACCTCATTAAATAAAATAAATACAATAACGTCCGCAGACCACTGTTTAGAGCAATGTTTATTCAAGTAATTAACGGTCGAACTTGACAAGGGCGGCAAGCTGTAGGGGTCGAAATATTTGCACGTGCCCAAAACGACCCAGTGACTACCGGGCCGGTCGCAAGTATCTAAATTTACGACTGACCATCCGGGAAGGTTCGCCACGTGATTTAAAGGAAAGGTGCCCAAGAACGTGACACACCTTGGTGTCAAAATGGTGTTGATTTCGGAGGTGAACATTCCGTAGACAAAATGTTTCTTCTTTCGTCAATTTCCAAGATGGCTTCGTGTTCGCCAACGGTCAAAACGGTAACGGTTTGAGTTAAAGCTGCGGCAAATGTCAGTTCAATTTTCACAACACCGTTTTTCACTAAGGACACGTGAGAGGGGTCGTCGGCGTGGTGATCGTCTGTAAGGTCAAAAACGAATAAACAATGTCCAGCAGGGAACATTTCATATGTAATGCCGTTCCCAATATTATGAAAAGACATGCCTAAACCGCTATACATCGACATGTGAGCGTTTACGTAATTATTGTTGTCAAAGTCAAAAGTGAGCGGTTTTCCATTAAATATTTCATCATCGACGGAAAGGGTTATGGAATTGGGTCCAAAGTTATCAAAATAGAAGGAATCTTTAGCGTACGTGCCATTGTAAGCTACGTGTCTCGTCATGCCGACGATTACTCGACTGGGAATGTTGCCGTTAAAGAGATTATCCACCTGTCCGCTTCTCACCCCTTGCACCAAGGTCTGGGTCCTTAGTTCAGTCTTTCTATAGAGATATTTTGCTGACGAAGAATGGGCCAGCACGCGAGCGTGCGCCAATAAACTGTTTGGAGAAGGCGTTACTTTATGTACGTGTAGTGAAGCATCTAGAAACTCAACAATAGGATTGACGTTGGCGGTTTTACCGGCAGCGTTCAAATATAAGTGGAAAGGGCCTCTATGGGGAACGAAACGAAACTTTATTTCTGTATTGCCTAAAATCAGTCTTGGTTGCATGGCTAGATCGTGATGCACTCGACCCATTAATTCCACTTGTGCACTTTCGGCGATACGTGCTTGTCTTTCGGCGGGGGTGCCCCACCCTGCAGCATACAGTTGAGTGCTTTTAGCTTCGGAAGAATAACTCAGCAGCGTTTTTGCAGGAAATCTTTAAATCCGTAATTTTCGTTGGTGCTACCTGCTAATTTTCCATTAAAAAGACGTCCACTTGAGAAAACGTAGATTGTAGCCATAAATTAGACACATTGACTTGTTGACTTTGGGCAGCCGTCAAGTCGGTTCCGTCACTGGCGAGCACACGTACCTTGAGTTACAATAAAGTCTGTGAGAGGTCCACGTAACTTTGGCTTCCGGTAATGGTAAAATCCATAACTTGCCCAGCCGCAACTGGCACCACCGGTCAATATTCTTCATATTTTGTTTTTTGAATAGAAAGTTGCATCGGTTGCACAGAAAACAAGTCCAGATGGCTCAACAAACACTCGCAGGAAAATGGGCTTAGAATATTCATGATGGTGGCTGAATAATGAGTGGTGACTGGTGAGAGCTCAGGTTTATATAGAGGTTCCCTCCCCCATTAATCTAAAACAGTTTTAATAGTGACCTTTCTTTTTTTCTTGGTCGTTTTTCCTTTACCCAAACCCTTACGTTTTATCTTCATACAGGGGCCCCTCAACCTCGACCCCCCCCTTGCAGTTTTTTCCCTATATCACTAATTACGTCGCTGGCAGTTTCGTTTAATCGAACTCTAGCTGCGTCTTGAAAGCGTTTACCAGCCAAATAATCCGTTCCTATACCAACGCCGGTGCTAAGGGCTTTTCTACCAAAATAGCTACCTATGCTTCTTAAAAAGGGCATGGCCATACGTCTTAAAGAGTTGAATAAACTGTCGATTCCATGACTGGCCTGGGAATGTCTGCCAGCGAAGACGGGGATCTCGCCTCCCGCCTGACCTGCGTAATAATTAGTATACGGACACGAATACCTCATGGTGACTGACGAGACGACGAAGCCTACCTACGCTTTTAAAGGTCTGAGGTGCAAGGTGACGACGACGCGACCAGAGAGGCCGAAAGGTATGGGAGCTCCAGTATCTGTTCTGACGTCTAAATCAATATTATATATTGTTTCGGTTAATAAAGGATAATAATGCAGCCTGTAAAATGCCGCGTTCGTATCTTCTTTTTCACCCTCGACGTTAACGATTCGTAACAAAGGCACTTTAATGCCACCTACAAATTATGGCGTAATAATATCGGTGTATACACATAAAGATTTAATGGCGCTATCGTAATAATCCTGCACTGATCCCCAAACTTGTAAAGCGTGAGGAATCCAGATAAAATAGAGCTCTTAAATCCAAATTTTTCAACTAAGCTACCCGATAAAATGAGGTAAGTATTCCCTTTGTCAGATTGCCACTGTCTAATTTGAAACTTTCTGTACCGTTTATTATAGGCTAGTCTAGGAAGGGGGAGCTCACCGGCCGAAAGTTTGGCTTCGCCTCTACTTCTAAGCGATTTAATTTCGTCGTTAATATCCGAGGCTAAATCGTTCAGAGTTCCGTAATAAGGGCCGGGTCTAATGCACCTTAATCTATGAATAGGTACGTTAGAGTTTTGATGCACGAGATTAGCACCATCGACGTCGGTCAATTCTATCTTGTTTCTATTAGTATTAAAATTGTTGGGAAATGACATTTGACACAAGGCTACTTCGTACTGTTTCTCCAAATGGATCGGTTTGGCTAATTGCATGGTATACTTTTGCAATGTGTTTTGTGGCTAAAGATCCATAGACGCATTGCTAGGAAGACAGATATAAAATCCGTCATTCATATTTAAAACGTTTCTAGATCGGTAACCCAAGAATTAAAAGAATCGGGGTAGCCTAACCACTTGACCAAATGTTCAGTGCGCCCCCGACGTTTCCTGGTACGGAGCACACGTTCGACTTTATATAGTCACAGGGGTTTTACCGATTGTAATTCTTGTTCGTACCACGTGCCAAAAATATCTTGATTGTCGTAATCTTTCACTGTGTAAGTACAAATTGAATGTTTACGATTTTTGCCTTTTAATATACACAATCTCCTCCGACCAATTGGAGTGTAGCCTTTGTCAAACATCCTAGTTCTAAGGCCCATTCTAACCGGCTCACCTATAGCAAACCCCCCTCCACCCCCGTACAGATTAACGAAAACCTCTCTCTTAATACCTTGGTTTACCTGTATCGGTTTCATTTTAATGGATCTATGATACGAATGGTTATGACCGTGCATTATATCTTGCAAAACGTCTATATATCTGTTGGTGTTGTTGGCGTGTTAATAACGACTGATTCTCGCGCGTAGCATTCTAATTAGATGTTTGGCTGGGCTACATTTTATGTTTTCTTTGCGTGACATAATGATGTACGTTAAACCTCTTAAATATCCTGTTTACCGGTGCATTTAGGACGTCGGTTCCGTGATCCGTTCACCCGGCCACTGGCACATGCCCCCTAATAAGTAATTCTGTCAAGGCACGACTCAACGAAATCCCGTCTTTACGTTTTAAAGGTAGAGCAAAAGCTTCTTTAGTAAACACGTCAATTACGATTAATATAAAGGTAACATCGTCGTTCCACTGAGCTAAATTCGAGACATCGGCGAGATCCAATCCTCATATTTTATCTATACCTCCCACCGTAACTCTGTTGCGTTCAAATTTACGTTTAATAGGCCTAAACAACGTATAATTTGCTTCGCCAGCCAACCAGTTCTTAATAGCCTTGAGCGAAATTCTGTGGCCCTTGGCTTTCACGGACTTGTACAGTCTAGTCACTCCTCCGAAAGCGCCTTCGTCACGTAGATTGAAATAAACAGATCTTAAAACGTTATTAATGGAAATCATTGTCCCAGTTTGGCTCATCTTCATAATCAATTAACGGACGTTGGCTAGGGGACGTCCCGGAGGCCTGCTCAGGATCCCAAATACCCGAGGGGTGGGGTACCTTGTCTATATACCGTCTATGAGGTACACTTAACGCTGTAGAACGTCTCAATGCCGTCATGCGTGGGATGTAGGATCGAATAAATTGCCAACCTGGCATTTTCTTCACTTTTTTCTAAGCGCCCTATTTTCAGTTATTGAGCCGTGAATTAAATCTACGACGTTCGAACCTTAGATCGCTTTGCCGTCGTGTATCAGCTGACCCTTAGCGTCGTACTCCACGTCACCGCTGTCTAAAAAACGCTTGATTCGACCTCTGTACTTTTAAGGTAAAACGGCCATGTTGGGCCTAAATTCAACGTCTGGTTTAAATTCCTCTCCCTCCAAGGTGCTAGACGTAGACGGGTAGTTACTGCTGCTACTTCTGCTCCGCCCAGCTATGCTGGGCCCGGTAGACACCTGCCCGGCAGCAGCCATGGCTGCCTGGGGTGCCGTAGTTGTAGGTGCGCTGGAAGATGATAGCATCACTTTAAACGCATCAGCTTCGTACTTTTTGTCAACGTCTAAATAACGTTGAAGCATTTGAGTGTAAAGCTTGGATTTGTCGTATTCGCTAAGGGTTTGATTAGCCAACACCTCTCTCATGGAATCGTCCAAGTAATAGAGCGGCTGGGTAAATTGCGACCTGGGGTGGGGGATGGTCCTTTCGTCCCTGACTGATACACCCATAGGGACCTACTGCATGCGTTTATTCATTTTTTTCTATCAACTAGATAATAAACCACCTAGTAGACTAAGCACAGGCGTTAGCAGCGCCCCTAAAAATCCGCCTTTTTGATTTTTAACTAAATGTTCGTGTTTTTCTTTCTCACCGCAACTTCTAGAAGCTAGTTTTAGCCGCACCTTTCTGTATTTTTTTAGTTATTTTCTGAATTTCCGTTAAAGGTACTCTGCCCTTTAACAAGTTTAGGGACGCTAAACACAGCACCTGTCGCACTTCGGGGCAATTGAGTAAAATGCGTTTGATGCGCTGAGAGGTGGCTTTCGAACGCAGTAATTCTAGTAATGGAATGAAATCGAGGATTCTCTCAACCATACTACGTAGGCAGGTACACCGTAATTGGTATTTTAAATATGTTTGAACGGAATTTTAACGCTTCAGGAGTGGACGGATGGACGTCAATGAGTAAAAAATCGTAGGGTTCTTTGTTCGAATCCTTGTAAATGGAAGTTTTTGTTTACTCCCAGTTGACGACTCAAAACTTGTAATTGGTCGAGACTTAGGTTTGATTTGAAGACAAAAAAATACTGCGTATTTAACGAGATAGTTCTTAACGTTTTGAGAAACAGGTTGTGATCGACGTTAATGACGGATACGCCTCTATGGTGCGTGCCTCTTAGAATAGCGTGATTAATGAGGCTGGCAGGTAGCTGGTGAAGCAAGTCGTCAATCAGGATTGAGTCACGTGGCAGACTATCGTAAATATCTTGGTTAAATTTAGAGTGGAATTGAATGGGAATCGGGATGGTTTTCCTCAAAACGTCAAAAAGAGGCTGATCTTCCCCGTAGCAATAAGTGACGCTAGTCAGGGGTGGGTCGATAAGGTCTTGAGAGTTTAAAATCAGTTTTGCTATAGCTGTACTCTTGCCAGAAAACGTGGGACCCACAAAAAAATAGTTGGTGGGATGTTTCAGCCTCGCATCCATGAGTGACGCCACTCCCGACTCCCACTCCCATTTATACCACACCAGAGAACTAAATTTATTTTTGTGTGGTTTAAATTGTGAGTTAATTTAGTTTAGGCCTCTCTACACGACAACCATTATTATCTATTTTACACACTGTTCAATAAAAGAAAACACACAGACACGTTCGTTTTTGTTGTTAATGCTTTTTTTTAGTTATTTATTCATTGAGAAATTTACAAACGTCAATCGTGGGAATTGTAGTAACTGCTATTAATCACTCTGGCAGCTAAATATGGGTAAAATTGAGCAGATTTTACAATGAATGGGTCGGACAAGTCGAAAACAATTTCGGTGTGTTTACTCAACCAGGCTGGAAGAAGGGTTTCAAACGGTAATACAAAATTATCTTCGTCTGTCAGGTTCTCTACAGTCTGGCATTGGATCATTCTTGTAAATGTCCATTAAAATGTTTCG
>JAHWFP010183642.1:5355-24387 GCA_023313725.1 Lithobius niger | reverse complement strand
TGGGAATCTATATAATCTTAATTCTTCTGTTCGTTTGTGTGTCCACAATCTCGATAATTTTAATTGTTTGTGTGTTTGTATGTCCGCAGTGGGAATCTATATAATCTTAATTCTTCTGTTCGTTTGTGTGTCCACAGTTTGAATCTCGATAATTTTAATTGTTTGTTTGTTTGTGTGTCCGCAGTGGGAATCTTGATAATCTTAATTCTTTTGTTCGTTTGTGTGTCCACAATCTCGATAATTTTAATTGTTTGTTTGTTTGAGTGTCCGCAGTGGGAATCTCGATAATCTTAATTCTTTTGTTTGTGTGTGAATCTTTCAAGCCACATTGTCTGTATAAGTATTGATTCGAACTGTGTTTTCCACAAAGATGCGCAGTAATGATGACGTCATGTTTTTTTCCTAACCTTAGCTCATAACCTGCATTTGGCATCTAGGTCTCTATGTCTCTAGCAGTGGGGATATCCCGTTGAGGTCTAAATTAGTATCGGATTAACTTAACCTTGGCTCTGCTGACTAAATCTAATGAAAGCTTGGGGAAAAACGGTGGTACTTAATTTTGTTAACCATTTTTAAGAACCTTCAACAATAATTGACAGATGTAGTGACGTCACAGTATTTTCACGCAAACGGGAAATCACAACAATGCTACATAAAACAGGGAAGTGGGGGGCTGCCCTAGTAAAGACCTAAGGATGATTGTTGGCTTATCGGGCGGGCAGAAGTGAGCGTAAATGCAGCCTAGGACTTGTCTCCTTTTTTAGAGGTCCTGAACCTCCCTCCCCCCTCCTGTATCAATGTCAGGTCGGCGCGGAACGAAGCTTTGAATGATGAACTCGTCACGAATAAGTGACCACTGCCGCCCACGTGCGCATTTGGCCGATCAGTTATAAAGCTGGCGATTACACCTTGATGTGTCGGTCAGAAGTCTAGAGGGGGAAATACAAGGGGCGGCGAGGGCGGGACTCGGAACGCCGTCTCGCACACCAAGTTGGCCGTCGATGGGTCTCCGGGGGTCGGACAGGAAGCGGGGGAGGTTTTAGGAACGCGGCGAAGTTTGCACTGCGAGGCCGTTGTGGTGGGCGTGCAGCTGGCCTCCAGGACTCGTAAATCCGACCAAATAGCCGGCAGGGATTCAAAGATGGCGACTGACAGGCCAGGCAGACAGGACTTGGCAATGAAGTGATGCTATGAAGAGAGAGAAAAAAAACTTGAGGGAGCTGGCTGGGTCAACAAAGGCGTCGGAGATCGAGTTTGAAGAAGATACTGGTCGTTGTGTGGGTCACGCAGGGAGGATTTTTGAAGATGATGTGCGAGTTTTCGCGAATGCCGAGAAGGGGAGTGACGTGTTCGAATGCTTTTCTACTTCCTGTCTTTCTCTGTATCGGCGTGTGTGTCTGTTTGGGGCCGAGATACACCGAGAACTAGCAGGAGTTTCACAGTACTTTTTCCTCATCTGCTATTTTCATGAAACTATCACCTATTTCCCTCGGAACAATTTGTAGCTAGCCATGATGATTTTCTTGTAGGTTCATTAAATTACTTTTTTTTGAAAGGACTGTGACTCTCTTCAGATTGACAAATTTGAAACAAAATCCGCCAAGGTGAAAGAACCCGCCAAGTTTCAGCCAATCAAAATAGGGATATCAGGACAAAAATGGCTGCCACCAAGTAGCTACATTAGTTACCAAACTAATCCCACCGACTATTAGATCAATGGTCAGCTCTGGTTTCTGTTAAAGTACCAACACTAGTTCAAAGGGTTCAAAGGGTTTAACGAGCGTTAACCACTCGTGGTCATCTGCCCGAAGCCCTAAGGTCCTATGCGGCCTTGCAGTGCTGGAAACACCGGTTCTCGTCAGATCCCCGAAGTTAAGCCGCATTGGGCTGGATTGATACTTGGGTGGGTGACCGCCTGGGAACCAACACTAGTGGCTGCCAAGCAACAATGTATGAATTGAACAATGACTTTCTTACACTGATGTCTGCCTATTGAACTTGGCGGGCGGACCACTAGCGTGGTCCTTGATGTACTGCTGACACTGATGGATGTTCGAATCTCATTCTTTATTGTGTCAAAGAACTGTTTTTTTTTTTTAATCCCTAAGATGTATATCACTTTTAACAACTGGTAACAACTAGAATAAAAGGAAAAGAAAAGGGAACCGTACGTCAAAAACGTGGAAAACACTAGGAATTTAACGTAAAACCTTAACATTTATTCCACAAATCTTTGGTAAGACTTTATCCCCTTACTAGATGAAGCGCATGGGTAGGGTTTGGTCTCTCAGACGTATGTTCATGTTCTGCCAAATTAAGTTTTAAATCACATATTTGTGCACACTACATTATGGCTTGCTCGAGTGAATCTTGGCCACATAAGCCGTAACCCGTGAGAGGAAGACGTGTTTCACGTCGTGTGGCCTGGACGTTTTATCGTGTTGGCATGTTCATGAAGGTACGTAATGATATGTGGAAGCGTTTACTTTTATTAAAGTGACAGTCAGAGGACGCGCTGTAACAATTGCTTATTTATATTTTGAAACATTTCAACTGAGCTCACGAAGACTGAATTTCGGAAGTAAAGAATCATTCGACAAAGCCTTATTAGCTCTGGCTGTGTACATCAATATATAATTAGCGAACCACAAATGACGCAGTCTTACTAAAGGCTAAACGAACGCTGACGATTTTCGTTTGCTTTGCTCACTCATTCAGCGTATCCTCTCATTGATTTCATTATTACCTAATTTCTGTTAGATTTTTTCCCTCAATTCAAGCCACTTATTCAATAAACGAAAAAAATTCCTATTCTGATTAATAATTTCGTTTATTTTATTTTTGATTTTTCTGAAAAATGGTTTGCTAATTACGTTTGTTATTACCCTGCTGATTAAGAATGGATTAAAGATCTTTGCGTGATCATTAGTCAGTCTGTTGCTGCAAATGCAATGATGTTAAATACGGAGAGTAGGGTGATTTTTATTTAATCTCTTCACGTATCCCACCCGTTTATTACGTTCACGCGCCAAAATCCGCGGACGATGGATACCAAACTGTGGAGAAACAACTGCAGTGCTCATCGGGTTACTGGGTAACAGTAAGAATTTGACTGAGTTCATCGTTATTATGCTATAGTGGGCCTTATTTCTACTATAGGTGTAGAGGAGAAAATTCTCACGAACGGAAGTTGAGTTTTAATACACGATATTCAAGTTAAGTAGGCGTTGGGATGGAAGGTGGGGAGTGGTTCCTTTAACACCGAGTAGGAATTTACCGATACTATTTTTCACCGATCCGATCCGGTCGGGTAACTTTGCCAAGCCGTTTGCCGTTACCGATCCGATGCAGAAGTTGTAACTAACCGATCTCCGATACCTGTTTGGTTCTCTGCCCCTTGTTTCCAGAAAAAAAAAGTGTATTAAACTGGATTTCCACCACCAGGATAACCTGGAAAATTCAGAAAGATTTATTCTAGTATTTCGGTAGATACTATCATTAAAGTATTTAAAGATTTAAAAATATTTAAAGATGAACCTTCTTTTTCTTCTCCTTTCCCGTAAAACTTTGTACCTTTTTTGCTGTGGTTATCAATTTACAATATCTTTGACCCACTCTGTCTTTAATATGGACTTGCCTGTATTTACGTTATTGCCTTATACTTTCTCACCATATTAGTATTATCATTTAAGTTCCTTTTTTTCAATTATGTGAAATATTGTAGAAATATCATGAAATATTGAATATTGTAGACTCATACAAGTTTGACATAACAAACTTCGAGTCAATATGCAATAAACTATTATTCACTATTCTTAGGTTGAAAGGAGCTTATAAAATTGGACCTTATAAATTGGGGCTGTTTAACTGTTTTGTGGGTTTCAATATAAATTAGATTTATTTTAAACTAGCAGTTGTGCCCGGCTTCACCCGGGGTTTTGTTCGCCCGTGGTTGTTTCCCAGTTTTCGGTTGGGGTGACCTGAATGCTGACTACAACAGGCAATTGTTCTTCCTGTAATATTCCCCTTTTCCTCCCATCTTACCCCTGCCCTCTCCCCTCCCACTTTCCTCTCATCATCTCCCTGCTCTCTTCTCCAGCGTTTGCCTTCTCCCCCTGTCCCTCCTCCTTTTGCCAGATTTTGTAAAAACTGAATCGGTCTCTATCCCAAACAACCCCAAAAAACACCTTTTAGGTTCAGTTAACGCTCAATTAATGGTAACAGACGCACTGCCCCCCCCCCCCTCCTAATCTCTGTAGTTATTACATCATTAGCGTGCTAATAGCAGGGCTAACAGTCGTTCTGCCCCATACACGGGCACCCCCCCCCCCCCCCCCTTTTTGCGTTGGGGTGAGCGAACCCTACCCGGGGGAAAAAAAATGTCCTTCGTGCATGACGTCATTTAACACTTGCCACTGAGTAACTGACCTTCGTGCACGATGACATTTAAAGGAACATCCGGACTGCCTTATAACTGCCACGCGCTGATCGCCATCCGCGCATATAACATAGACGCTACGTTCCTCGCAGCGAAGAACTACTGTCTCAGTTGTCATTGTGCCTAATCATGGTTAGTAAACTAACTGGCCCGATCTACAACGAATTAGAGGGGGTATACAAAATGGACGCCACGACCGTCCCATTTCTTGAGGTCTGTTCGGGAATTGGTAAATCTTATCGGTGAATTTTTGTATGGTGAGTCGCGACATCTATTGGCATCTAGTGGCGGTTTTCAAAATATAATTTTAATTTTACGTAGATTTGCGTCACAGATTTTTATTACGTATTGAGGTGTTTTAAAATCGTTTTTAAGCAATCACTCAGCCACAGTTAAGTTATTTCTCTGCGCTTGGGGGGGAAAAAAGCGACACGTTCGTGTATCCAGAAAGTGTTGCAAGGGAAGGAACGTTGGCATTTTTGTACGGACGGTGTCGCCCTCGGTTGACAGAACGAGGCAACATAACGAATCATCGCGTAAGTGCCGTTTTCGGCGGCCATATTGCCAACCCAGTCTCGTAATGCTATTTTTCATCCAAGATCCGGCCAGTACTGTAGATAGCCCTGGCCTAATAGACAAGCCAGCATGAACGCATTAATTGTGTCGTCACAAACCGGAATGATTCTCGTATTTTAACATCACAATTTATAATTTTCTAGGGTAGTGTCTTATAATTTTTCGTCGGCGATCTATTGGAATAATTAAGTTTAATTTTTACCGCATTGGTATTTTAGATTTTTAATCTTATGGTAATTATTAGCAAATTAGTACATGCACACACAGAGATGAAACGTCATGGTTATTGTAAGCGCTCAAAGAATCCTATAATCGCAGGATGCTTTTAAATTAGTTCCCAATATTCAACAGAAAATCTCCTAGACGCCACATTTTAAAACGGATTTTTACCAAGGGATTGACTAACGGTAAGTAAATAGACCTTTGGGCTGTACTTGATGTGGAGGATCGAGAAAAATGGCGCTAGGAGGAATGTCCTTTTAACACTTGCTGCCGAGATGACCTTGTAGAGCAAATCAAAGGGTTCAAAGGGGTTAACGAGCGTTAACCACTCCTGGTCATCTGCCCAAGCCCTAAGGCCCTAGAGCAAATCACTAGTCGAGGCAACAATGTGCCACGTTCAACTTCCTTTCAAGGCATCGATGCACCAGTTTCAACTTCTGGGCAACGGAATTGACACGCTCACTCGCTTTCACTGTACGGGTTCTTCTTATCGTTTGTGCTGTGAGACTTTGCCTTATAATGTAGGAAGATATCGTTAAACAAATTTTGGCTTAGAAATCTACAATTGAAGGCAAGTCAGGAAAATGCTACTCGAATTCTGCTTGCAAATGCCCACAAACCACATGTCTGTATCTGGTCTTGTTTCAGAGTTTTTGAATTTGTTTGCCGCACTGTACTAGACCTAAACTGTGCGCGGCCTATCTTGAGTTCGCCGCAGAACGAACACAAATAATCGATTGTACGTTTTTGGCAGCAGGGTGCCTTGTTGATATCCAAGATGGTTACAAAAACAATGGCGGCCGTCGATTAAAGCCGCCCCCTCCAGGAAGACGTAGTCGCTCGTAAAATAATTCCAGGACTCAAGATACGCCGCGCACACAATAAACGCTGTTCTGGTATCAGCATGTATTTTTATAGCCGATTCCGAACCGATACCGATGATAATGGATGATATCGTCACTGGCGATATCGGTCAATCCGTAACGACGAGTAAGCCGAATATGATGTGCTATAGCTGTAAAGGGTTGAGTCAAGTTAGTCAGTGGGATTTCCGTATTTATTCCCTCACCCTCCTCCCCTACTTCGGTTCAGGTTGCAGCAAATGTGCAAGCAACGCCATAAAAACTACGACGTCGTCGTTTCGACATACTTAAACCGCCGTCACATCAATTCGCTTACTGCTATACGTATGAAGCAAGCGACTTACAGTTTTATTTATTGCTACATCGGCTTCTGTCAGGCGACCCGGTCGTAAAACGTCGCCCGCACGTCATGCATGCAAATGTGCACGTTGTAACACTTTAAAAGCGGAGGTTCTATTTAAAAGGTTCGCCAATGTTCGAAAAGTGTGAAAACGGGGGGATGAAGTCAAAAAATGTTGAAGAGCGTGGCATGAACACGATGGGGTAAACGAACACGTAAAAAATGGGGGAAAGGGGGAAAAAACATAACCCCACACGGTAATACTCCCGTTGGGACTCATCTCCCTCATCTTTCCGTATTTTTTTTTCTGTATTAACTCGTCACTATTGATGACAAATTCGCATTACATATGCTGTACGTGCGCACGATAAACGGTTTTTCTTCCTCTTTGTTTTGTCATCGTGTTTTTTTTTTAAATAGTTCATATCAAAGCCATAAAGTTGGCGCTGCATTATTTTTTTTAGAGACTGAACCGTTTGAGAAAGTAAGCTACCCGCTGAGCGTGTAGAATAAATAAATAAGGATGTCAGGGGTCGAATTACCAAATTTTGAACCAGGTGCAAGTTTCCACTCCAAATCTGTTACTGGGGTGCAAAAAAAGTCTTTTGGAGTGCAAAATCAAAATGTAAACCAACACTGTGGTCTCCTATATTTTATAGACATTGAAAATGTTAACATTCAGCATCTCAATAATATCTACTGTTTTCCTGCACTTTGCTTAAAACTCACTTGAACTTCACTATTCAACTAAAAAACCTAGACACATAGTTTAATCAAGTATAGTAAAAAATGGAGTTTAACTTCTTTGGAAGGAATGGTGTAACAAGAAATCTGATTCCAAGCTGTTTAAAATGTCGCAAACCGCAAGTCTCTAGCTTGTGCGGTTCAAAAGTTATGAAAAATTCAACTTTGGTGTACAATTTTGCACTCCCAGAATTGCTTCTGATTTTGAAGTGCACTTTGCCCCTGTGCATTCGAATATTTCGACCCCTGGGATGTTAAGCGTGTAGGATTTGGCCAAGTCTGTATGCCTTAGCAGTAAAGCTTGTAGCACACTACTCCGTTCCTTACCGTTACGACGACTGACGGCAACGGATGGCACATTACTTCCGTCGCTAGCCGTTTCAGTCGGCTCTGTTGAGCTTTTAAATTTGATCGCGTCCAAATTGGCAATGCAGATGAAGAAGGACTTGCAGTGACCTTAAGTAGGTAATAAAATAGAAAGTCGCAGAAAATTAGGTATTTATTCTTTACGCTCGGGCATGATGATATTTAAGCCCAGAAGGCAACTGAAATAGGTTCGCATCTGTTTTAATAGGGGAAAATCCGATCGACTGACGTCGACTGCCGTCGACTGACGTCAGGTGCATAAACTTCTCCGATGCGATCAGTTTTTGACTGAAAGGATTCTGCCTCGACAATCCCGTCCGTCAGCCGACGGGTCGTAACGGAACGACCCGGAGAAGTATACGAGGCTCCTCTAATTAAATGCTTTTAATCCGCGCCTGCGACGTGACGTGACGGAACGGAACGGAACGGAGTAGTGTGCTACAAGCTTAAGTCTCCGGCCTTTGGTCTTAAGGGTCGAGGGTGCAATTCCTGCTCAGACAGTGTTAGGATTAATTTCAAAAGACACCGGAGATAGATTTCCATCTGTAGTTATTAATCAACATCGAAGGATCTCAAATCTAACCCCACTGCTAATATACATACTGCCAGCCTGTGCAACATGCAGTTTTTCCATTTAAAGAACGTATCCATTTACAGAGCGAATTAGGCAAGCGGGCAATCGACAGAAGACCATCAGGTTGACCTACAGCTATAAAAGAGCTGCAGGTTAGCTACAGAAGACGTACAGCTCACAAGAACTATACAACTTTGCTGTAGCCCTACAGCTACGGAAGACCTACAGCTACAGAAGCCCTTCCTATACAGTTGCACAGAAGACCTACAGCTTTGCTACAGAAGACCTACTAACAGCTACAGAAGACCTACAGCTACAAAAGAACTGTAGCCTTGCTATAGCTCTACAGCTACAGAAGACCTACAGCTTTGCTACAGAACACCTACCAATAGCTACAGAAGACCTACAGCTATAAAAGCGCTAAAGCTTTGCTATAGCCCTGCAGCTACGGAAGACCTACAGCTACAGGAGACCTACAGCTTTGCCACAAAAGACCCACATCTACAGAAGACCTACAACTTTTTGATACAGAAGACCTACTAACAGCTACAGAAGACCTACAGCTATACAGTAGACCTATACAGCATTGCTACAGAAGATCTACAACTACAACCATTACAGTTAGCCTTCTCCATGCGAAGAAAAACGAGATTACGTAAACTCCTTACTAATATCTGCGAGGTGTTTCTGAATCCATCGCCAACTCGTTGAAACTCCACGACCTTTGTAGCCCGTAGTCGTGATCGACGCACAATCATTGTACCCTTCTAATAATTGCTGCTCCCTAAACGAGTCAGACATTAATTTCAACTTTACAAAAAAAAAAAAACTTTTGTTCGCCGGTACCCGATTACACCGGATTGCCACAAAACACGAATTCGGTGCTGCCACCATTTCGCACTAGCAAAAATATTCGCATGGCTGCTGTATGCTTTCAACCACACTCATTTTATTGACCAGTTTGCTCCTACCGTCATTACTCAAATTTGCTTACATGTTGGATTACCATGTGTACATAAATGTTTTTATATTGGATAGAGAATACCTCTTTCAATGAAAGAATACCTCTTTCGATGAGAGAATATCTCTTTCAATGAGAGAATACCTCTTTCAATGAGAGAATACCTCTTTCGATGAAAGAATATCTCTTTCGATGAGAAAATATCTTTCAATGAGAGAATACCTCTTTCGATGAGAGAATACCTCTTTCAATGAGAGAATACCTCTTTCGATGAGCGAATACCTCTTTCGATGAGGGAATACCTCTTTCAATGAGAGAATACCTCTTTCGATGAGAGAGTATCTCTTTCAATGAGAGAATACCTCTTTCGATGAGAGAAGATCTCTTTCAATGAGAGAATACCTCTTTCGATGAGAGAATATCTCTTTCGATGAGAGAATACCTCTTTCGATGAGAGAATATCTCTTTCAATGAGAGAATACCTCTTTCGAAAAGAGAATACCTCTTTCAATGAGAGATTACCTCTTTCGATGAGAGAATACCTCTTTCGATGAGAGAATACCTCTTTCAATGAGAGAATACCTCTTTCGATGAGAGAATACAATACCACTTTCTTGGCATATTCTTTCCCACGGTTTACGGACACATCGTCTGCCTAGCGCCATGGCAGCTTGGTTGCCGCTGCTGTGCGCCACACAAAACCCTTATCTTTATGTGTTTGGGTTGGCCCAGCAGTGTGTCACATGCTGGACTAAATTCCAATTGACTGAACTATGGGGGGGGGGAGGTAGGGAGAGAGAAGGGGATAACGTTAGATTCGAATATATATATAATCGGTGACTATAATCCCTCAGTCGCCATATATTTTGTCGCTGAAGATGCAATTACAGAATAACGGGTCGACTATAACATATTTCAGCCCTCTACGCACCCCCCCTCTCTTTATTGAACCCCACTACCCCCTCCAAATCTCCCCTAATCCCTCACCCCTGCATTTCGGTACCGTGAAAGTGCTTGGTGGGAAACCATCAGAATCCCGGCGGAAGTCCTAATGATGTCCTTTCTTGCCACACACGTTCATGCTCACGGGTAAAAAAAAAAGGACAAAAAAACATGATGGAGTGACAAAAAAAAACAAGTCATTTTTTGGGATGGGGCGTGGAGTAGATTACTTATGAGAAGTACTGTGGTCAGCCAGCAGTCAGCAAATCTTAAGAAGTCTTGTAGCTGTTTGTCGTGAAGCGCTTAACCAACCCATGACATGCAAGACATCTTTAGTACTACGTGGTTGATGACTGTTGGGTTGACAACGTTTTTTATTTATTTACTTTTTTTCCTCTTTTCGTTGGCGTGACTTTCCTGTGGTTAACTTACGTCACTTCTTTAAGCTTTAAGGAAGACGTGTCTGAGCTGGTAACACGTTGAAATTAATGATATGAGGAAGGATTTACTCAGGAGCATGTTAGCCTACTCATCACTCGCGAACTTTGAGCACTTTCATAACCTCATTAAATAGAGCAGCGTTATGTGACGTCATATTGGCTACGAGACACCATTTGGAGGTAATAGCTACAAGGTGCACTAGATTAAAATGTAACGGAAAAAACGGCACATCTAGTCAAGACAGTGCTTTGAGAGCGGGTTTCTTAGGCTTAAAAGAAAGTTGTTTTCTCCAACAACAAAAATTGCGCGTTGTAGGCTTAAGAAATCCAGTCTAATAGCATTGGCTTCAATAAGACGATCTTCCTTTCTCCCTCCAGTGCTCCTTGCAGCTAACGCAGTTACTGGCTCCACCATAGAGTTATACACAATAACACTACTTCGTGTCACTGCCCTATAGTGACGGCGTCAGGTGTGAGCCAGGATGGGTCACGACCCCCAAATATTTCTACCCCCCCCCCCCCAACCCCAACAGTCAGGTCACCACTAGAAAATAAAATAATAATAAAAAACTTAGATGCTGAACTTGAAATCAAATGAGTAACAGAGATTTTTTATTATTTTTTTATTTTACTTATAGATATGTATATTTTTTTGTAGCAACTTTGCAATATGTGTAGCCAAATTTATTTTGTGTGTTTATGGTGCTTATTTTACTAATAAAATGTACTGCATAGAAGCTTAGATTACGTTCAGGTTGAATTAAACGGAATAAAAGTACCTAATGTGGTTGCCTTGAAAAAAATCCTTGGCCCACTCTGTTTCCAGATGTGGCCTCTGTCGGCCCCTCCAAACAATAGAGCAGTGACATTTGCCGCCATATTGGCACCAGTATGGGTTTTGGAGGGCATAACTACAAGGTGTACTACATAAAAATGAAGGGAAAAACAACGGAAGAGCTGATTTCGTAGGCTTAAAATAACGTTGTTTTCTCCAACAACAAAAATCGCGCGTTTTAGGTCTAAGAAATCACTCTTGACAGCATCGGCTTCAGTATGACGCCCTTCTGTTTCTCTCTGCAGTGCCCCTTGCAGCTAACCCATTAAGGCTCCAGCATAGAGGTATATACAATAATACTACGTCGTGTCACTGCTCTATTCAGTCCTGACGCCGTAATTGCTCACTAAACAGAGCTCGGCGAATGATTTCAACAAAGTGACGTCACACGTCAGTTGTTTTAGAACGTACTCACTGGATGCTAAATTGTCCTTCTCATCGTCGTGGGGCAGATAACCCAATTTGGGTTCGTGTTCCGTAAAAGCAAAACACTGAATGCATCTATGAGCAAATGGTTGTGTTTCTAAACGAGAGGAACGTGAAAATAACTGTTTCTTAACTCGAGGCAACTGGTCCACACGGCTGCCACCAGGGTGTGCAATAGTTTTTCACAAAATTTCACATCACACGTTTTTATTTTTTCCCACAATTTTTCGCACACCTTTTATTAATTTTCAACTTTTTACAATTTTCACGGCAAAGAGTCTGTCCCCCCCCCCCCCTTTATTTTCACCTTGCTTTGTTCTTGTTAGGCTATAGACCTGTGTGCCGATAATAAACAGTCCAGCTATGCATCTTGGACCGCACTGCCTTCTGGGTGTAACAAAAGAACACCTTCTTGGCGTGAAGTAGAATCCTATCGCCATCTCGCGTCAGAGCGTTGAAAACTTAACTGAATAACCTGAATACGTAAAATGGAATTGGAAAAGCGATAACTAGTTTATTTTATTTAATATTTGTGTCACACTGCAATTTTATTTTATTCAAATCCATAAAATTAACATTTTTTCACAATTTTCTAATTTTTTCCACATTTTTTCACACTTTAATTCGAGGGGCCAGAATTTGAAATTAAAAAAAATATATATTTTTAACATTGGCGGCATCCCTGAAACTCCTTCCACATGTGACGTAAATATGACGTCATGAATGTGAGATATTGCTGAGCCAAATGCGGCTGGTTTCTTCTTGCGCCATTTAGTCTCACTACCTGGTTGCCATGGTTGCCAACACCGGAAGTGGGTGGAAATGATCGTGTTTCAAAACTGTAGAGAAACAAAATCCAATTAAACAGAGATTAATAAGCATCTGTATGTTGAACTAACAATTTCTCTCGAAGAAAATAGATGTGGCAGCCGTTATTACTAACTTTTCTTCTCTTGAGAACGACGAGTGAGACAGTGCCGTTTTTAAATTTTATCTACCAGCTTGCGTGAAGGATGGATCCGGTTTCCGCGGTAACTTTATCTCAGCCCACCCAAACTTTATCTCACTTTATCTCATCCACCGAAAACAAAACCAGTCGGTTTTGATGACGTTGTGGGGCGTGGCTAAGAGGAATCCGTATCACTCTTCCCTCTAGTTTAGAAATTCAACCAAAGGCAGACCATTGTCAAGAAAGAACTGTTTTTGCTCACCATCATTTGCTCACCAAAGTCACCCATGCGTTGTCGAGTACGTTGCTAAGCAGTTTTACGTAAATACCGGACGATACGTTCGTATATTACTTATGGTCAAATGACTTATTTATTGCCTTCTTTTAGTTTAGTCAGGACACTGCGTATTGACAAGCTCCGCAAGCTAACCACTACGTTCACGTCACTATAGTGTCCGCGGCCTATCTTGAGTTCGATGCAGAAGGAACACAGATAATCGATTGTACGTTTTTAGTTGCAGAGTGCCTTGCTGATATCCAATATGGTTACAAAAACAATGGCGGCCGTCGATGAAAGCCGCCTCCTCTAGGAAGACGTAGCCACTCATGAAATACTTGCAGGACTCAAGATACGCCGCACACACAATAATCCTAGTGAATAAAAACTGCAGTTCCGCCTTCTTTAGTCGATGGATACAGCAGCACAACCGACCCCCTGCAGTCGATGAGTACGCTGCTTTAGTGGTGACGTCACGCCAAGGCATGGCCAGTAAATGACCCGGCCCGACCTATAACAATATTAGGGGGGGGGGGGGGGTAGACAAAATGGCCGCCAAGAGTGGTCCATTTGGTTTCTTCGAGGCCTGTTCGGGAATTGGCAAGCAAATCACACAGGTGAATTTTTTTACGCCAAGTCCCACCATCTACTGCCAGATAGCGGCAACTGATAAAAAAATATTATTGTGTGCGCGGCGTATCTTGAGTCCTGCAAGTATTTTGTGAGCGGCTACGTCTTCCTGGAGGGGGCGGCTTTAGTCGATGGCCGCCATTGTTTTTGTAACCATCTTGGATATCAACAAGGCACTCTGCTACTGAAAACCTACAATCGATTATCTGTGTTCGTTCTGCGGAGAACTCAAGATAGGCCGCGGACACTATAGTACGTAAGTCACTGACTTAGTCCCAGTAATCACCCGGAAAATCGCTTACACATGCAAATAAGTAAATTTCCGTATTTTTACCAGAAAGCTATTAAATGTCTCGACTATGCGTAGCTCTTCAGTAGATAGCGACTTGTTCGTTCAGCCAGAAAGTGTTTAAAGAAAGGTAGCCGTTTTTGCATGGAAGGTGTCGCCCCCGGTTGATAAAAAGCGGCAACAAGACAATCAATCGCATCAGTAGCGTTCGGCGGCCATATTGTCCAACCCGCTCTCGTATGCTATTTTTCATCCAAGATCCGGCTAGTATTGTAGTGCAGCCTTGGTTGAGGCATTGAGAAATTCACAGCCCGTTTACGACTTTGATGAGGTGATGTGGCTTCAGAACTGAGTTGCTCGTACGTTTATTCTGTGAGTAGTTCGGTGCTCATTGAAAATCTATCTATATATATATATATAATAAGCTTAGGTTGGGTAAGCAAAGCAAATTCATCATTATGCACTATATTGAAAGAGGGCGAGCGACCGACAATGTCAAACAAACAGGTGTGACCTGTAACAATCGAAATATTGCTTTAATAATGCTACCTCTTAGAGCCGACGTGAAGAGTTTCAAAGTTGGTTTAGTAACAATCACTGCACGCACGACCGTTGTTGAATTTATTGCGCTTGGTATCAGAACTGAGAAACGGGTAATTGAGCGTCCTCCATTGAAAAAGACATTTACTTTCATAACAAAACAAATCAGCACGGGTTAAAATGGAGTGGGAGCAGGGATGGGGATATTCAGCCCACTCAATAGGGGAATCCGGGTCGGGGACGGGAAAGGGGTTACCGGGGGGGGGGGGGGGCATGGGGGAAAATCAGACCGCAGGGGAGTTCGGAGGAGGAAGCAGGGGGCAGTCGGCACCCTTTTCATTCCATACCGCCCACTACAGTATTTCGCTCAGGTACGCGGGAACCGGCTGGACCGGCGGATTTACGCAACGACTCGCCTTTGCACATTCTCGCAGCTGCAATTTAATCGCGATGGCAAAGTTGTTGTTGCCATGGTAACAACGCTATACCTGGATTAGCTAAATCCGACCTCGTTTGAGTAAATGTTTTATGTCGGATAATCCGTGACAGTTAAGATAAAGAATTCCTCCTGACGAAATTTTGTCAGTCGCTTCTAAACTCGTATTATTCAACGTTTTCGTTGCGATGCGAAATGGTCTAAGACCGCCGCCATGTTGGAATTTCAGATGATTTCTAGCTTCTTGCTGCGAGAATGCAAAGGGAGTTGTTGCGTAAATCCGTCCTTACAGCTAGTTATTCTAATTTGTCGTAGTCATTGGCCTCGTTTGAATGCGACGTGGACAACTATTTGAGGGTAATTTACGTGATTTTCGAGGTCTACGAGTGACGAGCAACGAGCCTCGATGGTTATACTAAATTGTGACGTGACTACGAGATAATAAACCGTGAGATTTTGGCATGGTGAAAACGAAGCATTCGTTTAATAATTGTCGTTTCAATACGTGAATAATGAATAGCGGGGATTTAAAGGGGGTTTATTGATTCATCCACACCGTCTGAAGCTAATATTTGGAAGACAGGTCACTTTGTTTTGCACTACTTTACTTTAGTTATATTCATTTCTGGAGCGTGCGTCCAAAGGCTAGCGGTCCCAGCACGAGAACCCTGCTTGCAGCACTACAGATTGCGGCGCTGCTGAACTACAGCCAGTCTACAAAACAATTGCAGTATAAGTAGCTGAAGGCAATACAGAAACGCTAGAGCTATGCGATAACTACCGTACTCACAGCGATCGAATTTCAACCGCTTTCTGTTTTCCTTCATTCGGTTTTGTGGATACTTTTTAGCCTTTGTGATCAAAACGTCATCCAAATGACCGCGCACGCAAAGACTATGCCGTATACGGTATACTCGCAGGTTACGCCGCTCGGTCAATTCCGTGTGAAAAATGGATTGCGCAACAATATAGAACAGTGACACGACGTAGTATTATTGTATATAACTCTATGCTGGAGCGTTAATGGTTAGCTGCAAGGGGCATTGCAGAGAGAAACAGAAGGGCGTCATACTGAAGCCGATGCTGTGAAGAGTGATTTCTTAGACCTAAAACGCGCGATTTTTGTTGTTGGAGAAAACAACGTTATTTTAAGCCTAAGAAATCCGCTCTTCCGTTGTTTTTCCCTCCATTTTTATGTAGTGCACCTTGTAGTTATGCCCTTGAAAACCCATACTGGTGCCAATATGGCGGCAAATGTCACTGCTCTGTATACGTGGCAGATTGGCTTTGATAACGTAACGTGGCGTAAATCGCAGGAGGGTGATTTTTGCTGTTCTTTCTCCGCCCTCCTCTTCTGAACAGCAACAATTTTTACGGAACAATAATCAAACACGTTTTCTCGTACGCCTCCCACCCAACACATCGGGAAAAGATGCGAGGAAAGGGAATGGCGCGACGACAATGGAGCAAATGTCGAAAAAGAATTGAAGGGAAATAGCTGGAAAAAATCGGGGGCAGAGGGGCGGAAAAAGACAAAGTACACTTCAACAATTTTGTTTCCTCGTTCTCGCTTTTGCAATCGACTTGCTCCCCTATTTTGCTCAACGATACGTCAAACGCAAAGTAGTGGGGGTCGAACGAACTGTGGGGGAGGGTTAGGGTTGGTAGGGGGGGGGGGCTTTATATAATTCATACCCAATAAATAAATCGTGGTTGACGACGTTTTGGAGTTTCTCTTAAAAACATATTTCAGTCCATACATAGGAAGGGGGGAAAAAAATGAAAATAAATACGGGAAAAAATCGATGGTTCCAGTACAAAAAGTTGATTTATTTTTTATCTTATTTTTTTTTTCAAATCTGTTATGCAGTTTGCATGACGGAGGGATCCTGTTTCCATGGTAACTATATCTCAGTTCTAGACCGGAAACAGAACCGAAGAATTTTAACTTTCTGAAGTAGCCTAATTTTTTTTTTTGACTCTTGGAACCATCGTATCCCCTTTCACCAGATCAAACCGCCGACGCGGACGATTTTGTTCAGCTTGCTAAAATGGTGAGGTTCGATCCCGTGTTCACTCGCTTTAAAGCCGACCACTCTGAACAGTCGACTGTGCTTGCTGAATGAACTGTTTATGAGGGGTCCCCGATGACACCTGATAAAGTTCACAGTGCGTGTTGGGACTTATAATTATTATTTGTTATTTATTATTTATTATTTATTATTTCTAATTGGCGGAGAGCCGTAAAAATCATCTTGTGATGCACAAATTATGCTGTTGAGCAGAGAAATCTTCAAAAGAGTGTTGCGACTTACTGACTGGATAACATCCGACGCTGCAGCCCAATAGCAGCTCATAAATGTGCTGTGTTTCGTGTTAGGAGAAAAAAAAAACCCACTAAGGCCATGCAAAGTTAAAAAAAAATGGTTCTCAGGCCCTCCCGCATCGATTTTTTTGTAAGAAATAACAATAATTGACGCGGCATTTGTTAGTGACTTTTCCATAGTCAACATTAGTCTGATGACTATTGTTGTATCAATACTACATAATCCTCCTCATCAACTAAAAAGCTTTGCATCAAATTATTTTTTGTGGGATTTCTGAAATCCGATCTATGCTTGCTTAGAATAAAAAATTTCCCAAAAATAGCTTTCAAAATGCTGTGTTGGAGCAATCTGGTCATTTTTTTTTTTTTTTTAATGTGAGGAGTCAACAACACCTTGTACTTAAAGTAATAACTTTGCTTCAATGAAAAATAAAAGAACGAGTCGTTACATCACGTGTGCTGGCGTTCTTGTGTTTTAGTTCTGAAAACTACAGAAACTACAAAAAACGGTAATACAGGATTGCGTTAGTATCAGTGCAAACTGTATGCGGGACATAAACTTTACGGGTGTAAGTCAACCAATTGAAAACGTCAAACACTCCTTTGACAGTCATGCCTTGTTCGTGCAATGAAAAACTTTAGTATGAAAATAGCTTTTTTTTTTACTACCAAATGTGTTACAAAATATTTAAAAATCCTATCCCCTGACAGTTTTCAACTTTCTATGCCCGAGAACCGAACTTGTTAAAAAAAAAAAACAGCCTCATCTCTCCCCTCGTCAGTTTTCAACTTTCTGTGCCCGAGAACCATTTTTTAAAACTTTGCATGGCCTAATCTTGCTTATAATTTACGAAGGTCTGTCCTACATACCAATACCATGCCGGGCCTTTCACACCTTCCTTGCGCTTCACATCTAGGGAAGGTCCGACTTGATTCCCTCGAGCTCCGTCGCCTGATGGCAGATTTAATCCTGACCTTTAAAAGGGTTCGTGGTTTCTTTTATTTGACATCCCACTTTTTTACTTGTCAACGAACACGTGCACTCGTGGCCACTGTTTCAAGCTGACCAAACCCCCTGCCCGGTTGGAGATTCGCAGATCCTTCTTTGCAGTGAGGGTAATCGAGCCTCGGAACTCTCTACCGGAGGCCGTGGCATCAGCTCCTTCCGTGGGCTCGTTCAGAACTTGGCTTGAGGAGGTGGACCTGAGTCGCTTTTTTTTTTATGTTTATTCCATTTTTAACCTGGACCGCGGGTCAGTCCTATTTCTACCCTCCCGTTTTCCAAAACACTTATATACTTTGTTCCACATTATGTGACGCCACGTTTTCTTCCACTACGAGTGCAAAAAATCCGTAAACATCCCATTCGTAAACTCTAACAGTAGCTATGTTGAGTCTACAAGTGTGATATCCACATGTTTTTGCACTCTTAGTGAAAGGAAACGAGTCGTCATCCAGTCAGTTTTCTGAAAACATAATGTGGAACAAAGTATAATTTTGGTGTTTTAAACCTTTATTATTATTTCATGATTTTGTTTTGGAAGATGGTTTTCCTACGATCTAAAATATTCAAACCACCTTGTGGCGGCCCTTTGCTCTTCAATGTCTTCATTAAATGGTATTGTTAATTCTACGACAGATTGTTGCGAATGACATTTTCTTGTTATCCTCACATTTCAGTAAGCAAAGTATAGAAACTAATCTTCAGGCAGATTTTGGTGATTCGAATAAAAGGCTAGAAATATAACAGAGCATATAATTATTAAACAAAAACAAACAAAAACAAACTCGTTTGACGCTGAAGGTAAGGTTTAACTGATCCGAAGTCAAAACAGCAAAGGAACACAAATAAACTTTC
>JAHWFP010183641.1:48117-59909 GCA_023313725.1 Lithobius niger | reverse complement strand
GGCCTTACCTAAAGTCCAGGAATATTCCAGCGCATTGTGACGCAAATCATTAACAAAATTCCTAAGTGCATGCCATTTTACGACGACATTTTGGTCAGTGGCAAGGGAAATCCCATGACGAATCGTTGAACCAACTTTTGACTGCACTCCAAGATGCGGAGCCTAAAATTCGTATTGACAAATGCAAGTTATCACGGCCTGAACTCAAGTATCTTGGTCACATGATCAACGCTGAAGGTTTATACACCCTGCCAGAGGTTACTGAAGCCATTATCAACGCCCCTAACCCCACTAACACACCGGAGTTACAAAGTTTCTTAGGATTCGTAAATCACTATTCAAAGTATGTCCCAAACTTGGCACATATTCTTGTCCCCGTGACCAGGCTGTTAAACCCCAAAGTTAAATGGATCTGGGGGAAGGATTGTGACAAGGCAGTAAATACAGTAAAAGAACTTTTTGTTAAATCAAAGATACTGGTTCATTATGACCCTAAAAGGAAGCTCAAGTTGGTTTGCGACGCAAGTCCTTATGGAATAGGTTCTAGCCTGATGCATATAATGCCTAATGGTGAGAGCAGACCAATACCTTTTGCCTCCAGAAAATTAACAAAGGCAGAAAAGGATTATAGCCATTTTGACCGTGAAGCTTTAAGTGTAGCTTGGGGATTTCACGAATACGTTTATGGACAAAAGTTCATCCTTCAATCCAACCAGAAGGCTCTTCTTTGGATTTTTGGTCCCGAAAAAGGTATTCCATAAATGGCAGCAGCAAGGGTTCAGCGTTGGGCAGTCCTTCTGAACAGGTATTCCTTTGATTTTCAGCACATTCCTGGAAAGGAAAATGTAACAGCTGATGCGTTTGTCACGTCTTCCCCTCCCCAATGATGAGGAAAGTAGTATAGGTATACAAGGATATGAACTGGATGTAGTGGATAGCTCCCAATCGTATAGGATTAACATTATATTTTATAACTAGGTCAGACTATAAACCGAGCCATGCCACCCCACATTCCTGTGATTTTCCAGAGTAGACGTTTTTTGCTGGTGTTAAGACGTCATCGCAGAAATTGCTATGATATCGTCACAAAAAAGTGGTACAAAAATAACGTAACGCAAATATTATAAATGCTCTTCAGTTGCCATCCATTACTGTTCGCAATATTGGCTCGCATTTTTGAGCAACTGTTTTTTTGCGTCAGTGTCAGAAAGAGTGTGAGATAACACCTGATATTTGATAGTAGGACTCTGCCGTTACAACACATTTTTTAACGGAAAAATATAATAACCGTTACTTTAGGTCATTCGTGAAATAAAAATAGCAACTTTCATCATCTCCGCCAACACTTTCACATTGCAAGGTCGCTTATTTTCCTGCCTCATCCGTGTAGTGATAGTAAAATCATTGCTTAAGGGAATTGGAAGCGTATTTCCTTTTGAATGACGACTTGCGTGGTCAGAGCAGAAACATCTGTTTCCTTTTTCCCCCCAGGACGTACGAAAGCACTTTTTACTCTGTTCGTGTGCTCAGCCCGAAGGGGAATTAAGATAAGCTATTACGTTAATGGAGAGAGGCTATTGCTTAAGGTTTTTTTTTTATGAAGAGTTACACTAAAGAAAACAAACAATTCTTTAAAAATAAAAAAAAAATAAAACTAAATCGAACTCTTCAAACTTACCCCGGTCAGTTGACTTGTGGCTTCTGGAAGCAGTCTTTCTTAAGTCGCACTTTCTTATGTAGTTTTCACAGTCAAGCCATAATGATTTTGGATTTAGTCAAGATATTTTTCATGCTGTTGGCAATGTTTCTGGCAGTAACGATTTTGTGCTTTTTCGAAGGAAATTACCTTTATGGAATGGTCAACAACATGGTAAAACAGCGGGATTCTAGTGTGGTTCCACATCAAATTCCAACGAAGAAGTCGAACCATCTTTTGCGGAGAGTGATTCCTTCGATAGTGAGTTTGTCAACCCAGCGTGTCAGTCGCCGGCTGTACAACTTTCATCGTTTACGGTGCAACGTACTAGTAATACGGTGGAATTATTTCAGAACGCATGGTAACGAACGAATATGCGGTGCTCACTTCAACGCTACATTTTGCTAGTTTATCTGTTTTAGCATCCAGTCACGTGTATGATGAACCTAAACCGGTGTTTGACAAGTCGACGCCGTACTATAGCAGTACCCCAGGTATAACTTCTTCCTATGACACACCCAGTGGCTATTTAACTCCAATTTCATTCGCCAGTACGAAAACTACACCGGTGTTACTGCCTACTAAAATAATTAAGCCATCGGTTTTTTTCATCCACGAAAAGTGTACTTGTGTCTTCTCCCAGCCCTCCTGCCCCAGACTACGATGATGAAGACGAAATTGTCATAAGGAAAGACTTAACAGCTTATAGAAATGGGCAGACAAAATAATAATTTTTATTACTCCTTTTTTAAAATTTACTGCGCATTTTTTGCTAACCTATATTTATAGCCGGCAAAAAAATGTTAACGTCGTCACAGTTTGTTTTCCGTCCAGACTGACTGTTCTTATTGGTTTGATAGACAGCGTATATTATGTCAATAGGGAACCAAAATTGACACTTAACAAAAGATTAAATCTTTTCTTTATCATTTTTATTCTCAGTTTTATACATTTTTTTCTTCAATAATGTATATATAAACATCCCGGCAGTTGTACGTATTGCGTGATAAAATGTTGCTTGCCACAGGGTTCTGTTTGAAAACAACCCTATGTCAGTTTTCTTTTTATGTTTTATTTTATCCCTTCATTGAAAATATGAACTAAGAATTTTAGCTTACCGAACGGTTGGTCTGTTCGTTGTTTCTTTCGCCTAATGATGCAGGCTGATTCTTAAAAACAAAGGAAATATATTTAAAAAATAAAATATTTTTCGCGTTATTTTTTTGGTATGTAAACAACATTGTTTTAAAAATAATTACCTGGTCTATTGCAGGCATACACGTCGCGCAATTCGTCCTCTCTTCAGCGAGTCGTTGATTCTTTAAAAAAAAGAACAGGAAAAATATTGGATATTTTACCTTTTTTCGCACATTTGTGGAACGTGTGTTAGTATTATAAAATAAAACATCGATGTAATTGTGCCTGTTATCCAAGCTGTTCGGAAAAATACTGGTTGTTTTTGGGCTATGTAAACAAGATTGTTTAAAAATAATTACCTGGTCTATTGCAGGCGGACACGTCGTGCAATTCGCCGGTTCCATCCCCTCTTCAGCGAGTCGTTGATTCTTTTAAAAAAATAACAGGGAAAAAGTTGGATATTTTATATTTTTTTCCGTACATTTATGGTTAGTGGAACACGTGGTAGTATAGTAAAATAAAACATTGATATAAATTATGCCTGTTACCCATGCATTTTTGGGGAAAAAAGAAAATAGACATTATGTTACTGTTAGTTGGTTTTTAATGTTAGAAAATTTGAATAGTATAGCAAACATTTTACCGGTAACCCAGCGTCCACCTCTTCCACAGCCTTAAAGAAAAAGAAGAGAGCACGTTTAGTTTTTTTCGGTATTCTTTTTATGTATTTTATAAGAAATAAATGTAAGTCTTTTTTTTTACCTCTTCCTCCCGAATTAACTCTTGTTGAGTCATTTTTAATTTGGCTGTTATGTCGACGAGCAGTCTCTCTAATAAGTCAGGATCATTCCAATTCTTTAAAATAAAACAAAAATGTTGCTTTTTAAAATGTATTTGGTTTCAAATTGTACTATATTTATAAAAATAATTCAAGGTACTTGCCAGCGGGTTTATGGGATCACTGGCAAGAGCCATTGGATGCAGTTGGTGCGTGCGGTTGCGTACTATGTGTGTGTGTGCGAAATGAAAGTTTTGTACATCGAAAGTGCTCTTATATATCAACTACCCCAATTTTTTTTGGGTCTGGGTGAGTGACAATTGCTCTCATTTCCTTATCCCACTCTTTTCGCTTGCCTGCGAGGTAAGAGGCCTATGACGTCACACATCGAATGTAAATGGGAATTCCCCCAACGTCATAGAAAAATGGTTCCACGTAAGGGGAATTCCCTTTAAAAAACAGTATATATACTCTTGCAAGATTCGCATTCTGTACTTAGGCTTTGGCCCAAACGCTTCTCTCAGTTGTATTTGCGTCTCTCAGCACGAGGTAATAAGTTCAATAGTTATATAAATTTAATAAAAAATTTTTTTGAGCGATTTGTCCCTCGGTCTAACATTTTTATTTTCCTTTTCAAGTATGCATTCCATTCAAAAAATGGCAGAAACTAACGCTAAAAGACCTTGTTATGCCAGTTCAGACGAAGAAAACAAAATTCAGTTGTAGTACTGGGTTGGAACGTGCGTATGTTTGCTCATGTACAGCCAGATGGTATAACGGTTACAATATCTAACAACGTCGTGCCCAATGTCGGTATTATTCCCAATCGTTAAGGTATTTCTTTTAATATTCAGGAATGGGAACAGTTTTTAGACGTTGCTGATTACGTAGCGCGTGCTTATTTATTGAAGGATTCACTCCCAGTCGAAAAAACTGTCGGCATAACTGAGAATTTAAAACTCAACTGAGAATTGAACGTGGAGAAGACGTACAGAAAGCAAAAATTACTATAAGTCGAGGAGAAAAAGAATTTGGATTAGCTAAACGTCAGTTTCGTAACGTACTGGCATTAGCATTTCAAATTATTCTTGAAATCCGTGCCCTTCAACCAGGGTTAAAACGCAGTCACCCCGTATCCGTGCCACATAGTAGCATTTACTCAAACAACACTGTCTTTTTTTTTGCAGTTTGCAACCTCCGTCTTTTTTCCAAAATGTTGAATAAAATTAACCTTTTCGCTGATAATTTTATTCAAGTATCAATACGAAATGGCGAAATTCGGATTCCCTTATCTCAAAATTCATTAATAATGATCGAAACTGGGTTACCAGACTTTGTTTTATTTACAGATTGAATATTTTCTCACGTACCATTCGCTAAAAGCAGTCTGCAGGGGGAAGAATTTAAATTAGAAAATGAATACGTCATAACTATTTCTCCACTACAGGGCGAAAGCATTCATTGGTTGGAAACTGATATAGCCATACTCGTAGAAAGATACAATTTACAATTATGTCACGGAACCTGTTAATTACTGGCCGAAACAACTTAATTTGTTAGGTTACAAAAGGTCGAAAAAGTTCAAGAATAAAAAAAAATGACTCAAAAACAAATCAACGACTTAAAAAAAAAGACGAAGCCGCACATAGAGGTTTGCGGCGATTGTGAATTAGGCGTTTTTCACCAACTGTGCATAAACGACCACCGTGAGAGTTGTTTGCCCTGTAATGATGCGAATTTAAATCAGCCTCATTATTTCATATTTGATCCTAAATCCTATTTCGTGAAAGAGCATGCACGTCAACAAAAAAAACAGAGGGGAAAAAAAGAGTGAGGAATAATAAACAGTTGCCTTTACCCGCTTTTCCCCAGCCCCAATTCCCATCTCTATGGCTCATCGAAGTTTGCAGGAAGTGCCTAAAAACTTGTACATTATCACAGAAGTCAATAGCAAATATGTAGTTAGATTCAAAACCAGGGAGCGACCGTTAAAAATTATAATTGAACCACTATCTATTACGAATCATTCTACCGAATTAGAAAGAGATGTTTTTTTGCCTTACCAGCCCAAATTGAAATTCACCGTAGAAAAACTATTGAGCGAATTAATGAAATTAGTGCAGAGTGATAAACAAATCAATATTTTTACAGGTTTCGAAGTCAGAGTAAGTCACATAAAAATTGAACGTGGTGGTCGTAAACCAGGCAAGGAAAGTCTACTGAATTTCGAAAAATGGGTCGAGAATAAAAAATATATAATCACGATTAAAAACCGTGACAGTTTATGCCTCGCTAGATGTCTGGTATTATTAATGTCACGATTTAAAGGGAACGAAGTATTCAGGAAATTGCATAAAGACGCTAAAGTACAAAAAGTAAAGGCTGTTAGGTTACACATTAATGCCAACGTTCCTCAAAACGAATTGGGTTTAGCGGAAGTTAAACGTTTTCAAACTTATCTGAAAAAATATCAAATTATAGTTTTTGAACGTATTGCTAGCAAGATCGAAACGACGTACGTAGGACCGCAAGCCCTGAAACGAACATTACCATTGTTGTTATACAAAAATCATTACTATGGCGACACCAAGCCACACGTTCTATACAATAGCAGTTATTTCTGTTTTCTTTGCTACTAAGGCCGACGGAATAAACTCCACTCTTGTAAAGTAATACGCTGCCAACAATGCTACAACCGACGGTATTATTGCGCTATGTAAAAATGGACTCGCTGTTCAGACTGTAACAGATTCTTTAAAAATTTAAATTGCTTCGCCTTTTATAAAACTGTGCAACCGCCCGCGACTCAACCGTTATGTAAAAGGTTAATACAATGTACTAAGTGCGGCTTACATGTACCGACTTCTATGAAAATTAAAGCAGACATCATTGTGGGCTTAGAAGATGCGCCACTTGCCATGAATATAAGCCTTACGACCATCGTTGTTACATGCAAGTCATTACTAAGGTTGAAAAAAAATAACAAAAAACAGATAAGCCTTTACAATTAATTTTTTCGATTTCGAAATCGACCAGTCTTTGCAGGTAACTAGTAACGCTTTCAGGAATCGTGTTTATTGGGCAGTGGCATTGGTGACTTGCGAATTATGCTGGCATGATCTCGACGCCGTTTACTGTCATTATTGCGGCAATAGGTGGAAAATCCAACGGTCCATAGACTACTTTTGTAACTGGCTATTCACTAATTTCCACCACAAACCAAATACCGTGGTTTGCGGTCACAACTCAGGATTTTTTGACGCTGCTTTCGTGTTACGTTACATGCTAGAAAAAGGGATATCCCTACAAATATCTTGCAATGTGGCAATAAAATATTAAGCATGACTTTGGAGGGTTTAACATTTAACGACAGTTTAAATTTTCTCCCCATGAAATTAGCTAGTTTACCGAGTGCCATGGGATGTGACACGAATAAATACTGTAAAGGTTACTATCCATATTTATTTACCCGCCCCAAAAATTACGGATATCGAGGTATAGTGCCGGATTTACGTTATTTTGCAGTCAATTCCATGTTCGACAATGAACGAAGCGCGTTGATACGATAGCACGAAGAACAGCGTCGCATTGACGTAGTGTAGGATTACAAAACGGAAACTTTAAAATATGCAAAAAAATGACGTTTTGAATTTAGCCAAAGTATGCTTGAAGTACAGGCAGCTGATCTTATCAATAGCCCCCCTTCCCTGGAACCCTTCCACGAATCCATTACTTTACCTCAAATGTCTTTAAAGATATTTAAAATGCTTTAAATACTAATAGATCCTGACAGGCATCATGCGTGCAGGCAGTATTCCAAGGAAGCTATATTGTGGCTGGAATTCCAGTCCAAGTTAAGGCAGATTCACATTCAGCACGCGGCCAATGGCGGTGAACGGCCAATATTAAATAAGTTTTTTGTTGAAGGATTTTGCGAATATTAATCTGAATATTAATTCTAGAATATTAGGTGTGCATATCCCATGGTTCTTTAAAATGTTGCGAGGATCGAACGCAAAAAAAAACCCTTATTCGGCACTTAATATGCAAGAGGCGTACGAATTGACGCTAGCGAAACGTGAAGCCATCTTAATATACACAAACTATAAATACGAAGAAATGTGGTCGTGTTGTTTTGGCCAGCAGATGCAAATCGACGAACGTCTGCGAGAAATGCGTGATAATTACGCCAATGGTGGGGCCATCTGCCTCAGCGATGCGTACATGGTAGGGAGGGTGGAGGCCTACGTGCTATATGCTTCCATAGGCGAGGACGAACTCATCTATCTCATCAACATAACTTCTCTTTATCCTTACGTAATGCTTACAAAAAAATTCTTTTATGGGGACTACAAGATTTACACTAAATTTAGGAATATAGATATAAGCAAGTTCTTCAGCATAGTAGCGTGTACTATTCTACCCGTGCGTACAAGGTCTTTTTTCCGAGTACATCAAAAAATTCATGGAATACAAAAATTTAAATTCTGGATTCCCAGCCGATTGCGTCACTTTCGACCAAAAGTGGCAGTACGTAGCCAGCATCAAATTGATAAAATTTGATACAATGATATATATTGATAAAATTTCGTACAATGCTGGTGCCAGGTTCATTTCTAAAATATTTCTGAATTCTTTGTCAGGTAAGGTGGCGCAGCGAGACAATAGGCTCAACACAAAATATTGTAAAAGCGCCAGCGAATTTTTCCAGGTGCTGCAAAACCATGCCAATATTATTTCCAGCATTGATTTCGAGGGAGGGTCCAACCAGCCCATCACAGTTTTTAAATACAGAAATAATCACGAGTTAGGCGAAAAAAGCAACAATGTCAACGTATTGTTGAGCACCTTCATGACAGCATATGGTCATTTGGAATTGTTAAAAGTGATATGGAGTATCGACCCTTCCCGTATTTTTTATGTAGGCACGGGTTCATGTTTTTACAAAATAAATGTTACGGAGGGGGGGGGGCCGCCCGCCCACTCTGAGAGCAGAGAGATTGGGTTGTATGACCCGATAATTGAATAAATATGGAGCAAATTCGTTTATTTCTGAGTTTAGCTCCGGCGGACCGAAAAATTACTCTTACAAATTTTATAACGCTAACGAAGACAAGTACCAAATGGTAAGGAAGGTACATGGCTTCCCTCTAGATTTCCGTACCAGTCATAAAATTAATTTCGACGTCATTAAAGCTATGCCACGTACCATTGACAGAGAGACGATAGTGAAACGACTAACCCTAGCAAAATAGTCAATAAAAATCATTACATATTCACGATGAAACTGGAAAAAAAGTACCGTTTCCTTACTGATAAGCGTAAATTCTTTAGCGACTACACTGCGTTGCCATCACCATCTTTTAAAATTTCATTCCATATTTAGATATAGCTTACTACAATAATTTCGCCGGTAGTAAGGAACGAGCCGAATCTTTATTGGAAGCTTTAGGGAGAGAGATTTTCTCTTATCCTTTAACGTTTGGTACATTGCCGATACTAGGTGGCGTACCTTGGACACCAGCGTTACAAAATCTTCATGAGTACTTGGAGTATGCCCTGGACAAAACATTTAATTTCTCTCACGTCTGTCGTAACTATGGCAACGACAGCAGCTCCAGTTACAAATGCAATACGAGCTAGCATTACTGGTAACTGCACCCATAGCCATCGTTTCTTTAGGCGTCACTAGACACGTTAATTTTAGGAACCTGAAATACCCTCATATCACCACAACTTTACCTTTTGAACACGGTAGCCTAACTGTATTACATTTCCCAATTAATCTCCGTTACGAAAGATCCATCTTAAAAAATCCTGAAACAACCGGTTCCTTCCTAACTTTAACCTTTCTCCGTCACGCGTGATCCCCCCCACTTCCCCCACCTCCCCTGTGGGAGGGGGAGGAGAGGCGGGCGGGGAGGCCTTCCTATGTGCTGTGCGCATACCCATGCCAAAGGCATGGGCTTATGCCGAAGGCATATATATGTGCTGTGCGCATTGGCTTATGCCGAAGGCATACCCCCCACACACGAGCATCATAAGACGAATTTTTTTTAGATGGATTTGGACAGTTTATTCCCGTATAGGCTCTTCGAAACAGACGTGCCATGGCACGAACCAATCAGACGAGACGAATACGTAAAAATAATGAAAATTTTTAGTCAGAGAGTCGAAAATTCTGTACAAAGCTATCGACGCAAACGTTAAGTGGAAGTGTAGCAGCAACCAGTGTCATTTTAGCGGTGATCATACGCAACGCAACATGTTTTACAGGAACTGGGTCCCTCGTAACATAAATGACGAATACTTCAAACTACAATCCGAAGTTGTGCTACCTTGGAATTCCTTACTTAAAGATATAAACTAGAAAATAGCGTCTTTATTCTCTAAAGGCGGATTGTACGATTACATCAAACTCTCTAAATATAATAGGCATTTGGAAGCGTGGGTGTACAGAGGCGGAGATAGGTACGACGAAGATTTTGCCGATTTGGTATTAGGCCACTCCAGACTAGTTAAATACCACACGGACGTAGAAAAGGCCACGCGAAGGTCGAAGTATTCCTCGGAGATGTAATTTATTACTAAAAAAAAAACAGGTACTTTGATTTCAAGGCTGATGAGGGCGTTCCCGCCATAGATTTTGTGTTTCATCGCAATAGACCGTAAAAGCGTACTGTTCCCCCTCCCCCCCCAAAAATACAACATTTTTTATGCATTTTAGCAGTCATGTGTTTGCCGAAATTGCATCGTGAAGAGGGGGTGGTGGAAGCTGAGGAGCTCGAGAGCGTAGAAGAAGCAGCAGCCGCAGTTGAATTAGATTTATACACTACACTGGGGCGTGAAACTACGTTTACTCATAACTGGTCGCACAATGATTATAACAGAGTTCCCACGTACATGGCCAGAGCAGGCTTCTATCGTGCACGGGGCTACGATGGGGTCAGATGTATTTATTGTAATGTTGCGGTCCGTTACTGGGAATCAAACGACTGCCCCTTGTTAGAACATTTACGATGGTCGCAAAATTGTTCGTTTTTACACGTGTTTCCCACTGGTACATTTAGTAACGACGAAAAAACCATTATGCAACAAAACGGTTGGAAACAACCGCAAGATGTTATACCGATGATCGGTGAAGATGTGGTTGACGCACCACCACCATCATATCGTTACCATTGTCATAAGGCAGACAATGCCGATCATTACGATTGTTGTCATTACGGCAAATTCATATATTACTTTTGCGGGCACTGCTTCCACCCTAGTTATCACCGTCCCATAACGGCCGAAGACGGCTCCAAATGTTGTTGTTCGCTACGGTGTGAACGTGTCGACAAAAATATAATTTGTTGCACCCATTGGTTTTGCAACATGACGGAAATACCTCACAAACCCCACTGCTGCCACTGCCCCTATCGCTTGAAAGAAGAACAATTTGAATTTGATTTGTATAATTTGTCTATCTCGTTTGCACCTTTTTTTTTGTCCCGGCATTCCCTACGATATGTTGTACTTAAAACAATCGTTTAATTTGTGCTTAATTTTATTTAGATATACTCAATTAGATGAAAGACTAACTGGTTTTTCTTTCTTATTTAAATTAGAAAAGAATTTTAAGAAAATAACGAAGCTTTAAAAAATTTGCTTCCCCCCCCCCCAAAAGAAATATATATATGATGTAAATGTTTTTTTCACAGCTTTTGCAACAACAAAAAAAGTGAGCAATGATGGATCCAACATTATTTATTGACCGGAGGAAGTCCTATTTTGCCATTCTGTTGACTTTCATCTTATCAGTCTGTCTGTTCAGTTTCGTGGTTTGGCTCATTGCCATAGAAGCATTAATTGACAAACCTGTTGGTCTGTCCCCTCGCGTTAATTTCAAACAGTTTTGTTTAGGTTACGTTAAAGACAGCGAAACAGTTTTGGTGCCTCTGTAGTTTCCACCCGAATTTCAGCACTTTCTTGAAAATACAAATTACACGTTTTTAAACCCAATAGATCCATTTAATGCAGAAATAAACATTAGCTCGGTAGTGCCACATTTTCTCACGATCTGTAGCGCGGTTGAAGATGTATGCATTACTTATTCTAGCCGTGAATTTTGTTCTTTACTTTTGGCATTAGGAAATTATTACCAATAATGGCTGCTGCAGAAAAAGATAACTTTATTCA
>JAHWFP010183641.1:36552-48107 GCA_023313725.1 Lithobius niger | reverse complement strand
AAATTATTACCAATAATGGCTGCTGCAGAAAAAGATAACTTTATTCAAGTCATTCATCTTAGCAATTTGTTAATATCAGGTCCTAGCGTTATTAGGAAAACAGAATTTGTGAAGAAATTTATTTTACACAATAAGCATCTCTTGGTGCCTAATGTGCGACAGATTATTTGGTGTTGCAGCATAAATCAAAGTTGGCAACAACAATTTGGGGAAGACGGTAAGTTTACGTCAGAAATTCCTAATCCTAATCAATTAAATCCTAAAATAAGTAGGTTAATTATTTTTGATGACTGGATGGACAGTTCGAGTCACACTCAGGAGCAGATATCGAGGTATATCACACGTTTCGGCCATCACACAAATAGTAACGTGGCTTACATAGTACATAATATTTTCCACAGTGGTAAACATCACACAACTTTGAGCTTAAATTGTCATTATTTTGTGCTATTCAAGAACTTGCGCGATGCAACTCATATCACCAGATTAGGATCGCAGCTGTACCCCAAACGAAGCAATTATTTCAGAGCTGCATTCGACGACGCCACTAAAAAGGCTTACGGGTACTTGCTTGTAGACTTAAAAACACTGCACAACTCGTTACGCCTCAGAACGAACATATTTCCCGACGAAGTAACAACTGTTTATATTTCTGAGTGACAACCTTCCTCTCTCACCTTCGTCCATTGCACCAAAATACGAAAATTACATCGTAATCGCTACCTGCTAGCAGCGTTTTGTGAATTAATGCCAAAACAACATAGATTATTGCTAACTAATGCAACCGAAGGACAGGTCGAATGTTTATCAGAAATTGCACTTAATTTACTTAACCGTAACCTTCCAGTCAGTGAATCAGCCAGAAGTAAGCTGAAAAGGTACCGAAAAGCAATTCGTGCTCTTGCGTGCCCAAAAAATTCCACGAAGAATATTAACGCAAAAAGGCGGCATCCTCCCGATCTTACCTTTAATCCTAAGCCTAGATGGTCTGCTAGGCGGAAGTTTGTTTAATAATAAATAGGAACAGCACGGCTTCACTTACGAAGTACGAGGTGGTGTTTTAAATAAGCTTAAAGACATTGAATGCAAAATCCAAGAGTTAACTAATGCCAAACACATCTCTGATGATCAGAAAATAGCACTAATTAATCCGTTACGAATGCGATTACAGACTTTCCAAACGCAGTTCAGACTAGGATCATAAACGGTGCCTTCGATAATTGCCGCCACCACCACATCAAGTAGCAAAGCCGTAGCCAGTGCACCAACAAAAACTGGACAAAAACCGACACTGCTGACAGAAGAGGGTGCTGATAGTGTGGAAAAGACTTCCAAACATGTTGATACTAGTTTAATGCAAGCTGAAGACTATGACGCTGATCTTGAAAATGTAGAACCGCCCCTGAGACTACGGCTAAGACACATAACAGAAGGCCCGGTTTTAATTGGCAAACTATAACCAAGTACCATAGGAGAAAAAAATGAATGAATACTTGGACAGCATTTACAACGACGTCACATATCCTGCATCTTACTCTAGCTCTAAATAGTCACATCATGCTGCTAGAAAAGCGGGGCGCCCCTACACACTGAAACAAATCCAGGGATGGTTACTAGATCAAGATTCGTTCACGTTACATAGACCACGACGCGTTAGGTACCCTAAACTAAAAACCAAAGCCTCTGGACTAAACGACCAATACCAATGTGGATCTCTTAAACGTGCAGTCTTTAAAATCGTATAATTCGGATTTTTCCTATATCCTGGTGTGCCTTGATATTTTTTCCAGGAAAGCCGCTACAGAACCACTTAAATCAAAAACTGGTGAGGTGATAGTTAAAGGATTTGAATCATTGTTTAAGCGTGTAGACTGCCCTTTTCTGGTCCAAGTCAACAAAGGGAAAGAATTTTTGAATACTCAAGTCAGCGATTACTTAAAAAAAAAACATAACATTCTTTTGTTTACGAGTGAAGACTACGTCACGAAAGCTGCGCTAGTAAAACGCTTTAATCGCACGCTAATGACAAAAATTCATCAGTATTTTAATCATAACAATACGCGCAAATGGATCGCCGTTTTACAACCTATTACCGAAAATTGTAACAATACAGTACATAGGGTAACAAACATGGCTCTAATCGAAGTCAAGTACGAAAACCAGTCACATTTGTGGCGTCAACTTCATGGTGACGACTTGGCGAAACTTGAACATTCGTCAAAGCGCTCTTCTAAGAAATATAAACTAAAAGTTGGTGACTATGTATGCATAGCTTCAACACGTGCTGCCTTCCTTATTCGTAGGTTTTCGTGGGCTTTATACTCGAGAAATCTTTGTATAAGCAAAAAGTGCGCTCCTGCATGGACTGAACTAACTTATCGTTTAGAAGATTTACAAGGCGAACTTATTAAAGGTAGATTTTATTATTACGAACTTACAAAAATCAATAAAAAAGATGATAACGCCTATTATGAGATAGACCAAATTTTGCGCACCAAGGGGACAGGTCGTGCGAAGAAATATTTAATGGGTTATGTTGGCTACCCTACGAAATTTAACGAGTGGGTTAAGGCTAGTGATATGAAGAACATATAAAAGAAAAAATCATGGCTAGCGATGAATTCTTCATGACTCTCCCGTCAAATAGTTCTGTAAATCTATGGCCTGATAATCGTTTAAACCATTACAGGACTAAACTGGCTCAACGAATCAATTTGCAAAATGAAGGATGGCAGGTCGGACTTTTGGAACTGAATTATACTCGTACATGGATGAACGTTAACAAAAATGAAGGGTTGTGGATAACTGCTTATGACAGACACATTATACAGTTCCCCACTTACAACCCTCCAGTGTTGCTTACATTCCAAACACAAATGACGAGATCGCTTATTTTTTAAACACTAGGATTAAAGCTCATTTTAATTGAAACCAGACATTAGAATTTATTTTAGATGAAACTTACGGATGATTCTGACTCTGACTTTACAATAACATTGTCACCTTCTCTTTCTCGTTATTTGGGCATCATTCCTAAAGACCGCGATGTTAGTGAAGATGATATTACCCAGACTTTTGCGGGTGAACTAAAAAGATTTAATGACAAATACATAACTAATGAATGGTGGCTTTCCTACCGAACTTTGCCATTTACTGCCTATTTTAACATGCCAGCTGGTTATTACAAAACACCTGATATGCTCGTTGATGTTCTCAATAATATCTTGGGAGGGTCTGGTGTGCCCGAAAAACGAAGAGTGTATATTCAATATGGTACCCTTACGCGCAAATTGACTTTAAAATTTCTTCACTATTTTGGCAACAAGTTAAAATGGACCCTCATTTTTAGGAAATTCAAAAAATTCAATTCAACGAACCGCTAGCTGACATGTTAGGCTACAACACTAACCAAGTCATAGATAAAACCACTCGAGCTCCTCACGTGTTAGACATGAATGCGGGCCTAACTACGCTGTTTATGTATTGCGATTTAGTAACTGACAGTGTTGTTGGAGACGTATTAGCTCCTCTTTTACAAGTTACTCATATTACTGCAAAAGATGGTGATTACGTTAACGAAATTTATGTTAAACCATACTATGATCCTTTGGCAAGAAAAAGTTTTGAGACGGTGCAAAACTGACGAGACGGGTAAGGAAATTTCATTTCAACACGGACGTGTGACCTGTACTCTCCATTTCAGACGGCGTCCCTAGTTTTTTTTAAATGAGATTACCGTACCGCGGACCTGATGCAGTAAGTTGCACCAGACATTACGCGGCTTCTCAAATTGGTAGTGGTGTATACCTCGTATTTACTGGCGGTTGATATCAAAGAGGATCAGGACTGGGTAGTATTTTAGGCGGTCTGTTTAGAGCAGCTGTACCATTTATAAAGAGAAGGTTATACGGTATAGCACTGTACGGGTTAAGATCTGGTGGACGTGTCCTCCACGATTTAGAAGCTAGCAAAAGTTTTAAAGATAGTGCGCGTGAAAGATTCGAAGATGCTAAACAAGATGCAATAAGTCCAGTTAGACAACAAACGGGAGTAGGGCGCCATCGAAAAGGGTGTAAACTGCAAATAGGTACTGGCCGACGGCGACGACGCATCAACAGAAAGAGGAAATAACGTTCACAAACTGGTGGAACAATAAGAAAAAGTTCATGAAGCAAAGCTGATTTTCTGGACTAAGAAACAAAGATGGCACGCCCCCACCACCACCACCCCCAAAGACGAGGTACTAAGCAACATGGAAAAGGAGGAGCTAAAACACGCATTGCCAAACGATGCGTTAAGAAACGCCATCAACGTCAACACCAGCGGTGGATGCGACGTTGCAAGTAACTGAGGTAACATTGAGGTTTTTGGGGGGGGCAGTGACAGAATGCTAATAATTAACAACTGCGTGTCTAAAATTTGAATTTTTCTTTTCTTTCTGCAGTTTTTTGCTGCGGTCCATCCATCACCTCCCCTCTTCTTTCCCATCTCCCCAAAAAAGTATAAACTGCGCAAGTAAATGCAAGTAAGTTTAGTTCTGAAGTGACATTTAAAGGAGTCACTATGGCTCTTCTTCCTGATGCAAATTCGCAACTATGTCTAAAATCTGAATTATTTTCTTCTCCTAATGTGCAGGTTGCAGTTCACGATGGGTTCTGGTCTGAATATCATCCACTCGCTACTCTCACTGACAGTTCGTCTATCGAGTTTGTTGTAACTGGCAGCCAAGATGCACTACTCGATCTCAGTCAGTCTTACGTTCATGTGAGAGTGAAATTCGTAGAAGTCGCCGCAGGCAACACCATCAACACCTCTTCTGAAGTAGGGCTGGTCAACCTGCTTCTCCATTCCCTCGTTGCACAATGTGACTGTACCCTGAATGGCAAACAAGTCTCCGCATCAGACAACTCATACGCATATCGCAGCTACCTCGAAACCTTGTTGTCTTATGGTGTTGATGCAAAACAAGGATCCTCTTCTTGCATAATGTTTTGGTGGGGTGTTTGCTTGCGACAAGCAACCGAAACAAGCAGACCACCCATCATACATCATCAACTTGGACAATTCATCAAAACCAGGCAGCCATTGGGTTGCTGTCTACTTCTCACCGTCTTGTCAAAGTGTTGACTATTATGACTCTTACGGACTAAAACCTACTAACATCCACGTCATATGCTTCTTGAAGTGTAACTCTACATTTAAACATTACAATGAAGTGACTTTCCAATCCATGTGCTCAACTCTGTGTGGACAATTTTGTTTACATTTCCTGTGGCATCGGATACGAGGATTTTCGATGAATCGAGTGCAGCAACAATTCGACCCTCAAAAAAGAACATTAAATGACCTGCGAGTCATGCAATTTGTTCAGCGCCAATTCAAAATTATATGTCACACTCCACTTTATGATTCCGAATGTTTACAGCATGCTGTAGCACTTACTGCATTACAATAGTCGAAATTCGTGAGTAGGCTATTGTTGAAAAAAACGTTTTGTTGTCTACCACACTCATTAGAGTTTGATTGTGATAGAATAAAAAGACGATTTTTTTGTAATCCAATATTTACACATTTTTTATTTATTCTTAGTCATCTCTCTTTTATTAGAAATTTAACGATTATGGTTGAAGGTTGATGGTTTTTTTCTTTTGCCTTACTGAAAATATTTACCAATTTCAACATCTTACATGAAGGTCAAATTGTTTTTTCTATGTTTGAATATATAAAAGGTGATGGGAGTGTTTTCATGCTTGTTGTATTGAATAAAAAAGGCGCTAGAAAAATGTTATAACGCCATAACCAAAATTGTGCGTATTGTTTCTTTTATTTATTTTCAAAAACATTTTTTGTGTGTTTACATTTTATTTTGTAACACCGTTTCAGTGATGATGTCATAACAGCGGCAAAAAACGTCTACTCTGGAAAATCACAGGAATGCGGGGTGACATGGCTCGGTTTATAGTCTGACCTAGTTCTAAATATAACCCTAATCCTATGGGATTGAGAGCTATCCACTACATCCAGTTCATATCCTTGTATACCTATACTACTGAGGAATTTGAACAGGCTGAGGAGCAGTACAATGTATTAGCACTAGAAACCATTTCTAACTTACCAGTTTTAAATGAAATGTTAGTTGCTGAAAGTAGTAGTGATCCTATTCTATGCAAAGTATTTAGATACGTTCACCATGGCTGGCCCAGTCATTGTGACGACCAGGATTTACTTCCATACTTTACCAGGCATACTGAAATAATTGTAGACTTAGATACTTTATTTTGGGGATTCCGAGTCATAATTCCCTCAGCCTTGCAGAAACAAATGCTTAAAGACTTACTAGTTCCCATCTAGGAATTGTTAAGTTAAAAGGTCTCGCACGAGCAAAGATCTAGCACTATGGATGCCGCAATTGAGCGTAAGGTAAAATCTTGTGCAAACTACCAAGAGTTTAAGGAAAACCAAACACCAGGTCCTAAACACACCTCGGAGTAACCGCTCAAACCAAATGCTCGTTTTCATGCCGATTTTTGTGGCCCCGTGGATAATTACATGTTTTTAATAATGGGTGACGCCCATAGTAAAATTGCATTTGTCCACAAAATGAAAACCATAACGTCCAAAAAAGTGATAAGTATTATGAATACCCACATTGCGGAATACGGCTTAATTGATGTACTTGTTACGGACAACGGCCCTCAATGGTGCTCGAGCTTGTTTCAATATTGGCTAAAGTCCAAGGGTATTCGTCACCTAACAGGGCCAAGTTATTCTCACCCTGGGTAAATGGCCTAGCAGAAGTTTTTGTCAAGAACTTTAAGAAAATCTATAAGGCTGCGAGAAGGGATGGTCTATAAGGGATGGTCTATAGAAGGGATGGGATCTATAAGGCTGCTCAGAATACAAGACAGTATTAACGCATTTATAGAATCCAGTAGAATTACGCTAAGTACTACCACTCAAGCAACAGCTGCAAAACTTTGTTTTAACTGTGAGTTTAAATCACGACTTGATTTATTGTTCCGGATCCAATAACGAAAGTGAAACAGAGTCAATACAAACAAATTGCTAGTTCGCAAAATAAAACGTTGGTTAAGTTTACTTTAAACATGCCCATGTGGTACCGTAACTTCAGATGCACGTCTGACAAGATGTGGCTACCCGGTATAATAAATGCCATACTACCACATGAAATCTATAATGTATTAACACAAGCTAACATAATTGTGCATAAAGCAAGATGTCACTTACGAATGAGGGTTGTAGGAAGCACTGAACTAGTAGACGCGGTAATTCCTGTCGAGCCGTTGTCTAATCTAAGTCCTGATAACTTGCCAAACGCAGCACGAAATACACCGAATTCTGTGATGCATAATCCACCCGTTAATTACCTTGAGAATAGGCGTTCTTCCACCGTCAAGCCTAGCCACGTAGCTGTCACGCCTAATTATCGTACGAGGAAATCGATTGGTTCCCGTCCTGCCAGTTTGGTGACGCCTTCGGTAAAGTCAAAGACAATGTCTCCTGAGTGCATACTCACTAAGCCTGGCACCAGCCAATCAAAAACAGACAGACGTCATTAACATGACAGTCTTTCCCTTCAACCAATCACCGACAATCCAGTAGGTGGTGTCACCGATGATTGTGTCGTAGAAAAAGATTTGTTTTCGCAGAACAGCGCATCGTCCCTCTTTGGACAAGATTTGGAAATTAATAATGATAATAGCGCCGTAGAGTCTGACACTATTCAGCAGACTCCAAAACCAGTAAACAAAAAATTCAAACGGAAAGTAATTTCTCCAATTCAAGAGGTTGCTTCCGAAACTGAAACCAAAAAACGTTCTCCGGATTTAGGACGTTATAAACAACTAAAAAAAGCACCTAACCGTTTGAAGTTGTAAATAAAAAACACACTAATGCAACTGTAACTTAGTTGTCTTGTTATCAGTTATCCGTTAGCATAATAGAAGGTTATTTTTAAATTGTGCCGTGCCGGCAAAAATGTTGCGTTTTTTTGTTATGTGTGAATAGACAAGGTAAATTTTAATTGTTGTCGTGAAACAAACATGTGTTTGTAACTTGTTATTTGTAATCTTATAATCTTATGTTTTTTCTTTTCATGGCATAACATCGACTTGTGTGTGCATGGAGCCAAAGTAAAGCCACTCAAGTTAAGATGCAAGATGTTCAACTAAACTGTAGCCACATGATGTTACAATATCTGAAGTGCTGCAAACGTCTTGAAAATTTTCTTCAAAATTCAGCAAAATTCTCAATCTGAAGTTCAAATCTACAAAATTCAAAATCGCAGAATTATTTAAAAAATGTTGAACATTGCCATTGTCATATATCTTAAAAATAAAGCAAGTAAAATGTCAAATATGTAAACTCTGTAAATTTAAGATAGCCAACCGTTTTTCAGGCTATTCTTCAAAATTTTTTCTTTTGAGTTATACAAGTGTTTAATGTAAGTTTTTTTTTAGGTTTCAAAAACGTCAAGCTAGTATACTGTGAAAGTGCATTGATAGCTCCCTTGCTCTCTTAAATTACCTTCTTCTTAAGGTTAGGCAGTGACTCACAATAAAAATATATGTTATAGAAAAAATACACCTAATTGTTTCTTTTTGTTTCAGGAAGTTAGAAATTTTTTTCCAGTTTTTTTATTTCTCTGTAGTTAATGTGGTGTCGTCACGTGTGGCGCCACAGTAATTAGCATTCCTTATTTCCTTATGTTAACCCATCCTAGTTTAACACACTAATAGGAGTGCCATAACATGTAACCATGTAATTATGAGTGGTACTGCTCACCACAGATGTGACACATGATCACTGTGACACATGACACTTTATTATATAAGGCCTGGATGCCTAATAAAAACGTCCATTCCTGTGCTTGCATTAAGCTATGTTAAAGTCGTTACTCTGCTGGGGGAACACCACGCAATAGGCTACCAAGACAGTATACGTGGCACTTGGTAGCTTTAGAGTTTACACCGTGGGCTATTAAATCTTTCACTTCTAAACTTTTTGAGTCGTGGTTAGTCTGTTCCTATTTTATTACCTATTGTTTTGTAAAGTTTATTATTATTAGTTAAGCTTTCCTAACTTTAAATTTTAGCACGTAGTTTTACATTTTAGCTTTGTATGTAGGTTTAACATGTTGTCGTGTACATATCATTATTGTTTTTGTTTTATGCTTTCGTCACTTTAAATTTTAGCATGTAAATAACTTTTTAGCTTTTTGTGGTCACGAAATTTGTTATCCTTCCTCTAACTGTTTGGCGTTATTGATCAATAAGTTTTTTTTAAATTTAAGTTTATTTATGTATATGGAAAAGCCAACGATTGAAAAAAGAGTATTTACTTTTTTAACTTAAATTAAAAAAGACATTATCTCGGGTATGAATTATCTAGAAGATAGTGTAACAATCGCAATGCATTAAATTAGAATTCAAGGAGATTAACTGGTCACCGTCATGTACATTGAGGGCAGGTTGATTGCTTAGCACCTTTTTCAAATGTACATGACAGTTCAGTAATTCTCTACCTCTTTTACATCATCAGACGGCTTTTAAATTATTTTTAGACCCTACTTGGCCGTGGGGTTTGATCCAAAGTCTACTACACTTATAGTGATTATTCTGGCCACAACTCTATGGTGGTCAGTGTTGTTCATGGGTCCCCCATTACAAAGACAGTCTACTCATTGGGAATAAATTATTTTTCCTTCAGCTTAGGGACAAACTGATAAAGTTAGCCAATGATGTGAAAGAATTAATAGCATGGATATTTACAATACGTTTGTGAAATTACACTGTCAATTTACTATTTAATGTACAAATGTGTTGCAAAATATGAATGTAGAACAAGTATAAAGACGAAAACAATGTATTTGATCTTTATAGTCGCAGTTAAGGAGTTTTAATTAGTACTAAATTAATGTGGTTCCTATGCATTGTGAAGATTGGCACAAATAGTAAGCATAAATTAACTACGTAAGTGTTACTAGAGGGGTGGCCAAGTATTTGTAGTGAACTGTGCATTAAAATACAGTATAATATGCCAAAACGTATTCGCTACAATGACCATACAGTTTAGAAAACTACACCTACTGTAATGTATCAGGCAAACAACACATTAAAATTATAATGTAGTTATACGATCACTGTAGGTTTGTGTTTACTATCATTTTCAGAACGAGCAGTGAATCATGTTACTTTAGCGCAAAAGCCTTCTAGTTTATTATCTGGATGCCATAAAACACTTCCAAACGTTTTTATTTGAATTATGGAATTTTTCACGGTCATGACGACCTAGTTTCTTTTTGATTTGTAAAGTTTAAAGAATTAATTAATAGGCATACCGAAATGAAAAGGTATTTTGTCTATTTTTTGTACCTATATGTTGTGTATGTAGGCCTATACATCTACCATTCAAATGGTAAGTGGTTACCTGTTACATGTATAACTCATAGATTAAGTTTCGAAGGTACCAAAAATAATTTTAAGTAAAAGTAGGCTAATGCTAGATTAGGTAAGGTTTTGGTAATTGAATAAGCGAATGATAAGTTCACAGCAACCGTAACTAATTCTGCTCAATGAGAAATTTACTGTTTTTCTTGCATGGCTATTCCTAAATTGATTTATGGCTTGGGTTGTAATAATCCCTGATCAAGGTGATTTTGACTTTAGATTATGTCAAGGGAAAACACAGTACACCAGCTATTAACAAGGCAATACAATACGTCAGTTTGAACAGTTTTTACTCATCGTCACATATAATTAGGTAGTAACAACTTCTACTTAAAAAATAAAGCACTGAAAAAACGCATTAACAACGTACTAACAATTACTAAACTGTCATGTACATTTGAAAAAGGTGCTAAGCAATCAACCTGCCCTCAATATAAAGCCATAGATTCAATTCTGCTTGCTCAGTCTTTCACTATCCAGGTAAAAAAAAATATTTTCGTTTGACTTAAACGTACTACCATTATCGCGTACGTTCATTTTGGTGAAATGCCATTGTGTTTTATACCTTATTCTGATTAATCGATATAGTACCCTCAAGTTTTCACGAGCTGATATTGTAGCCTATAAGACGAAATTAATTATTCACTCCAGATCGACAGTGTCTAAACCAGTGTAATATTCTGCTTTTGCAGCCTTGATCAAAATGTAATTGGTATTTTACACTATTGCAAAAAAATGGCACCTTTAATTTTTAGGAGGCTTGTGTGTTTTCAATCAAGTTTTGAAATTCGGTGGTCTGGGTTAGTTAATTTTATCATTTATGGAGGGCAAGTTTATTACAATTTTAATGCGACAGGCAGTTACCAAAAAATCTTTCCATTTTTGGCGACAGCGGTCCTTATGTATGCCTCAGCACGAACATCCATGTTAAACGTCAAACTTTGAAAACCAATTATTTTGCCCAGGGTTGAGTTAGACTAACGAAATTCAGTATTTGGGATCGTGTTGTAACTCTCTCACCCCATTACAAATTTCAATGACAACAATCGAAACTTTCAGTGTCCACAGCATGGCCATTTGTTGCTG
>JAHWFP010183641.1:0-36452 GCA_023313725.1 Lithobius niger | reverse complement strand
AGTTGTTGTTGTTGTTGTTGTTGTTGTTGTTGTTGTTGTTGTTGTTGTTGTTAGTAAGCCATAGATTCGATTCTGCTTGCTCCGTCCTTCACTTTCCAGTTTAAAAAATTATTTTCGTTTGACTAAAACGTACTACCGTTATCGCGTACGTTCATATTGGTGAAATTCCATTGTGTTTTATAACTTATTCTGATTAACCAATATAGTACCCTCAAGTTTTCACTAGCTGATATTGTAGCCTACAAGACGGAATTAATGAATCACTCCAGATCGACAGTGTCTGAACCTGCGTTATTCAAGATATTCACATTACACACACGTATTATTCCTAGTATATTATAAACATGTATTACTGGTAATATTTTGCTTTTGCAGCTTTGATTAAAATGTAAGTGGTATTTTATACTTTTGCAAACAAATGGCACCTTTAATTTTTAAGAGGCTTGTGTGTTTTCAATCAAGTTTTGAAATGCAGTGGTCTGGGATAGTTATTTTACCAGAGAATTTTATCATTTGTTTTTTTTTTTTTTTTGGGGTGGGTTAGCCAATTACAATTTTAATGCGACAGGCAGTTACCAAAAAATCTTTCCATTTTTGGCGACAGCGGTCCTTATGTAAGCCTCAGCATGAACTTCCATGTTAAACGTCAAACCTTGAAAACCAATTATTTCGCCCAGAGTAGAGTTAGACTAACGAAATTCAGTATTTGGGATCGTGTTGTAACTATCTCACCCTATCACAAATTTTAATGACAACAATCGAACCTTTCAGTGTCCACAGCATGGCCATTTGTTGCTGTTGTTGTTGTTGCTGTTAATTTGGTTGTTGTTGTTGTTGTTGCGACTCTTTGCCCTCACCTGGAGATCGGACCAATAAACCGATTTTCAAGTTCTACAGCTTAAAACGTAGGTATGGAAATGGCCTAGGGCCTTTTGAATGCTTTTTTAATGTAACTACAATATTCTTCAGACAGAAAGCCAAACTGGCTAGAAATTTTGCTCTCACCAGAGATCGAACCAATGAACCGATTTTTAATTTTTATAGTTTTATGTGTAGGTATTTTACAGCGACCAGGGCCTTTTGAACACGATTTTATTGTGACTGCAGTACTCTCGTCAGCAGGTCACTTATTATCGTAAGGCACTGGGTAGAAATTATTAAGTGGTGTACACAAATTCTGCAGTTTCATTGTTATTCATTGCACGCATTTGTTATTTGTAGTAACGTTTTGTGAATAGCTGGGTGCTACGATAGGTGTTTGTTTATATTTTTGCAATACAGTTTCATTTCTGGTTATTGCCCGCATTTTGTTAATTCGTTGTAACGCTTTGTGAATAGCTGAGTGCTACGACAGGTGTTTGTTTTTGATATCTCCATGCAGTTTCATTTCTATATCCACCAGCATCCATCCTTACATATACTAGAGCATCGTCCTTTCCAAAAGTGTACACTTTTAACTCATTGCTCATGGTATTGTTCTAAAGTATACATTTTCAACTTATCATGCGCACTAGTAGGGGGATTTGCGATATGGCAGGAACAAACACACCCACACCTCTAAAAAAATTCGCTTCCCACACGCGATTTTTTGTCGATCTGGAGGAGGGTGGGAAAGTGCTTGCTGCTGGCTTTTTTCCGTTTTGTCGATCTGGAGGAGGGGTGGCCTCCTATGATTGCATAAATAAACCCTAAAAAAATCGCTTCCCGCGCGCAAAATTTTGTCTATCTGGGGGAAAGTGCCCGAGCGCGGGGAGGGTGCCTTTTGCTATATTTCTTCGATCTGGAGGAGGGTGGGAAAGTGCTTTTTGTTATCTTTTGCATACTGGAAGTACGGCCATAGCCAAGATGGGTTGATGGGTCATCAAGTGCCTTTTGGCTACCAAAATTTGTCCTTTTGCTACTAAAAAAATGTCCTTTCGCTACATGAGTTCTTTTGTCAATTCCGAGCGGGTAGGTCATTTGAGGGGTAGTGCTTTTGGGGCATTCGTGTTGTAAGAACTCTCGTGAGCTTTCAGTACTTTAAAGTGACGAATTAGTAGCATTTTGTTGGGTACCAAAATTGGGAGGAGATGTCTCAAAACTGGAGGGTTCGTGCGAGTGCTTCGCGAGCTTTTACATTGTGATGACTTTAAAAAGCTTTAAAGCTTGAAAATGATGAATTTGCAACATTTTGGGGGTTTCCAAAACTGGAGAGAGGTAGGTGGTGCGAGTACTCAAAAACATTCATATTGTGAGAATGAATTGTTAACTGCATTCGTGAAAATGACGAATTAACAATATTCGAGGGTCTCGGAAGTGTAAATGCATTATGAGCTTTCATATTGCGAGAGTGCTTTACAGCGCGTGACGAATTAGCGTCATTAGAGGGTCCTCAAATCGGATAACCTAAAAGTTGCTTTTTATGAACTTTCGCGTATTGAGCTTGACATAAGTACCGGTTTCAAGACCACCCTGGAGGTAGGTACAAGGCTCGATTTTGGAATTTACATGCGATTTCCCCAGTAGGTCCCTACTAGGCCTAGTCCACATGACGTGTTTTCTTGCATTTTCATGTGGTCCTGAGAAGACCTAGCTCCACGTGGTGTTCAAGCTCATTGAATTCCACTCCGTGCTCGTCTTTTCGCCAATCTTTCTTTCGATTCGTCCTCCGTCTCCTTTGTAGATGTTTCAGTTTAGCCGCAGCTTTTTTTGCTAGTCTCTCTTTTCTCTGTGCCTCGGTTTCTCCGGCTCGAGCTTTGCTCATAGAAACAGCTTTTTTCTTCAATCTCTCTTCTATCCGAGCTTTCAGCTTCTCCGGCTCGAGCTTTGCTCACAGAGGCGGCTTTTTTCTCCAATCTTTCTTTTTTCAGATCCGGGCATAATGAGGCCCATCTTTCCCGTTCCAACTCTCTCTTTTCCGTTTTGTGCTTCTCATCCCACGCGGAAGGGTCCTCCAATCTCCTGCGACAATTCTCCAATAAAGAGAGTCTCCGAGCCGCTTTCTTCTTCTCTTCCAACTTTTTGTCCTTGTTCACGTTTTCCTCTTCCTGCATTTTGAGTGCTAAGCTCTCCTTTTCCTCTCCCTGCTCGTCGTTCGTCACGTCGACGTTCGAGTCAAAATCGTCTCGTACTCTTTCCACGCGCCGGAGTAGTAGTGGCCAATTCTGAGTGTCTTCTTCATTTTCCAAGATGCATCTCTTGTCGTCATATGGGGAGAGGAGAGATTTCAAAATTCGCACCGTACTCAACTCGTGTCCGACGCTGGAGATTTTCGCTCAAGTACACTTTTGGGCCGGTGCCGTCGATTTCAAGGAAGATTTGTAATCGTTGAAGGACAGGTGCTTCTTGACGAACGATCTCTGGATTCCTTTGGCCTTTTTAATATCTTGGTCTCTTGGTTTTTTGGTCTCTTTTCTCCAGGTTTTGATAGCGTACATCTTCGCTCGCAGTCCGATGAACTCTTGGATGGGTACACCGTCCATCTCGTCTTTCATCTTTCCCAGGACCTGCTTGTTCGACTCTGAGAAAAGAGGGTAGTCTGGGGGTAGTTGCTCGTATCGAAATGTTCTCAGTTCTGTAGCATGTCCTCAAACACGTCGTCGGTTACAATATGGTAGCAAAGGCTGTCAGTGTTGGTGAAGAGGAGCTTAGCCCGGTCTCCGTACTTTGTCGAATAAACTTGTAATGGAACTCGTACATTGCGAGTTTGGACAGTTCCAAAATAGAGAATCCTGAGTAAGTAGGGAGATTGCACCAAACGCTTCGAATGCGCCGGTTGATCTGTACTAGGTTTTAGTTCTTGAAGGAGTCGGCGTGGGGTCGGGACATGTATTTCAGCGCCCTCTTAGTGTCGGTGTATAGCTTGACGTCGAGCCGATTTTGTTTGTTTTCCATGGTCTTGCCGATAACCGAGTTATTCAGGAGCTTAAAGTAGTACTTCTCGAACGGAGCGGTCGACGCTTGCCTTTTCTCGGTGTTGAAGTCGATGTACTCCTTCATCCACGGTTTCTGGTTGAAGGCGAGGACTCTTCGGATGTGCCGGAGAACTAACCTGTGCCGGCGGTAGAATTTTAGTTCCAGTAGTGGACGACGTACTTCTGCTTGTGCAGAAGATTCGATACGAGCTTGGTGTTGCCCGAAGATTTAATTGTGTGTTTCAATTCTTTGGCCAAATCTTTCGAATAAGGGGACAAGTAGTCCTCCCTAATGTTGATCTTCTCCGGAGCGAGGGGGTAATCGTTGTGCTCGTCGTGAAGCTCTCTGGGATACTCAAGATCCACTACCAGGATGTATCCCTCGTCCGCATTGTCCGGCACGGTATCTACATCGAAGGTCCTGATTTCTTCACTCATCAGGTAACGGAAGCCGTCGTATGGTAGATGGGAGCACATGATGAAGCCGTAAAGGTAGTTCATGTCCAAGTCTACTATGTAGGTTGAGGGTTCACGAGGGTCGAAGTCGGGTAGGTACTTGTTGTTGGCACTCGTGAACCTCTTTACAATGAAGGAAATGCCGCTTCGAACGCCGGAAGTTATCAGGTTGTGCTTCCCGACGTGCGTGAAGAGTTCCAACTTGGATTTCACCATTTTCAGCAGAGCCGCCCAGCTAAATCCTGGAGCGGAGACGTAATAGAAGGGATCCAACTTATTGTTTTTCAGGCAAAGTTTCCTAAAATCTGCGAATATGTCCGCAAGCAGGAAAACGTCTGTCATTTTGTAGATCTTGTGGTATGCACCAAATTTCTCGTTTTCATCTTGAGCCAGAGGTTGAGTGCCCGAACGTACTCGTCACCCGCTAACTGTTCGTCTTTCAGCTGGAAGAAGAATGACATTCTCGATGGTAGTTCTTTCTTTTCGAAAATTGACATGTCTCGCACGTGCTCGTAAGGGTAGACACCCTTTCGCATCAGGAGAATCAGAGCATCTGCTCGAGTGGTGGCGTTCTGAAACCAAGCAGATTTTAGGCCGGAGTCCAAGGCCGCTTTGAGGATGGGGAAGCCTACGTTGTTTTTCCTGCAGTTCCCACCATAGTGTCCAACAAAGCTTGCAAGAAACTCAGACTGTCCATGATTTGATGACGTACACCCTTCCTTTTAATAGTCATGTTCTGAAACCTTTCCACATTTCAGCTAGTGACTTCCACTTGTCACTTGAACTTGTGCACGGCGAATACCAGGAGGTTCATGTCGTAGCCTTCTAGACTGTGGAATACAACGGGAATTGTTCTCCGCTCTCGAGCGCTTAAGTTACATTTTGAATGGGCGGCTCCCCCATATTTCCCGCTGATGTGGCAATGGTCCCTCACCTTTTGCTCGCTAACTGTCTTGGGGTCTGTGCAGTCGAACGGTTTTTCACAGTAATAGCAGACGTTGGCGTGAGAATAGCTGTCTTTTTCGGCTCAGGTGAGTTTCAGGGGTTTCACATCTTTCAACAGCGTAAGGTAATCTTGGGCTTCTTCTACCATTCGTTCATAAACACATCAACGGCGTCTTCTCCCAAGTAATATTGCTGGCTGACAATCTCCTCGTTCTGTCCAACAATGATGTAACTGAAGCTGCAGGGAGTGTGTTGATGTATTTTAGTCGTTGAACTCGTTGAGGCTTCGGGTTAAGCAGTTTGCACGGGGCGAAGGATACACTCGAAATCAGCGTAGACGATTGTGGAAAGGGGTTCTTACGGTTGAAATGCCGAAAATTGAGAAAATTCACTCCCGGTGATTTGAATTTAAGATCTTGTACGTGGTTGATTTTCACGCATTCTTTTCGGAGAGTCGAGAGCATCCATTCTTTTCCAAACCCGGTATAACAGTTCTGGCAATAGAACTTACCGTGACTGCCCGTGCCTCAGAAGCATAAAAATCCTGCGATATTTCTGATGGCGCAGTAATGGGTGTTCACCGTTCCAGAGTCTTCGTCATATTTGCCGCCCCGCAGAAGAACATCGATGGGTTGACCGTCGAAAATTTTAAAGACACTAAGCGGGTAAAATTCTTCTATATCATGAAAACCTATACCATTGATGGAGAGATCGTTCGCCTTTTCGAATTTGTTAATTTCACCGAGCTTCATCGGGTAAGAAATCATGCTGGTGTCGAGCAAGTCTTCGAACTCGAGATAATCGTCTGGGTCTTTGCTGGTCAGTTGTAAACCTGCGGCAAGTACCGAGTACAAAAAGCATTTCTGGTCGTTCAGGTTTTGGACATTAACCACGACGTACGATTTGCCAGCGAGCGCCGTAGGGAGTGGAATATAGGACGTTTCCTGCAGCGGTTTGTACTTTGCTGCCCTGATGACGAGGTTGTTCAGTCGGGAAATAACCCAACAACTTCCACGCTCGGGGAAAGCGTCGATAGAACTTTGAATCTTATCAAATGCCTCGTCCAAGCACAGGAATATCATTCGGGTTGTAGATTTCCATGTATCGTGACCAGAAACCCTCCTGAATTACAGGCGTATCCCCCAAGCAGATTTCGGTCTTGCAGTTGACCATCTGGTTTAGACAAACCAATAAAAGCGACTGCAAGGCCATTTGAACCGACAGCAGAAACTGCAGTAGATCGATGAGTCCTAATTCTTCCAGCAGGGTCGTCTCGTATTGATGGTGGCAGAACCCCTGCATTTGGGACAGACGAACGCAAATTCTCGGATGTACGGGTAAGTTGTCCACAAACACTAGCATTCGTCTCTCAGAATGGACGAGTGCGTCGACCGAAGGTGAGTGCGTAGTTGATGTTAAGAAGTGTATATTTCTACGCAGTAAACACAAGTGAAATATTTTTAGTATCCATTCTGAAAATGTAAAATATTTATCCTTTTTTATTATTAAGGAAGAAAGAAATTGTAGGAAGGGAAGACAAAAATTGAGGAAGGGAGGGGAAGAAAATAAAAATTTTTTTAAATGTTTATTGCATCGAAATATTTTTACACGGAAAAAAGGGAAGGACATAATTTCTTTAAGATTGCTAATGTTGTCCATCCAGCTGTTGTACTTGGAGTCACAGCCCTTCCATTTAATGAAGTAAAGCATTTTCCCATCTTTTCCTTTCTTGTTACGCAATACATGTTCTGCTAAAAACAATTCGGGAACTAGAGTTTCTTTGAAGTTCTGGTTCGTAGAAACCTCCGAGCACCGGTTCACCCGACTCGTCATTTAGAAGATAAGTAATCGTTTGAGTGTTTTGCACTTTGCGGACCGTGAAAACTTCGTTGGTAAAATTTTGCAAATACCCCTTATCGAAAATTTTCTTAACTTTAGAAATCCTGACTTTATTTCCTACGGCAAATTTGGGTTTACTCAACAACCGTTTAGTACTAGTTCGTCTCAACAATGGTTCGTGACGTTTGGTTACTTCCCTCGGTTTAAGTTTTATGGCAAAATGAACCATGTCATTGTAATTGAAAACTAACTCATCGATAAAGTGCATCCACTCGTAAGTCCCCTGCTTAGTGAATCTTTCCACATTCGAGTTTTTAGGGTTCTGTTGGAACATTCTACCACGCTCATCTTCTTCTCAGAGTACGTAGAGTACATATTGATGTTATGACGCCTAAGTAGGGCTTTGAAGTCTCTGTTGTAGAACTTGCTACCTAAGCCAATTTATAAATTTTTAGGGGGTGTCACTGCCACGAGTATTTCCTTGAAAGCTTCAGTAACGTCTACGCCAGATTTAGATTTAATGGGAATGGACCAAGCGAACTTGGATATGACACTAATACAGGTTAGTAAGTAGTTAAACCCTTTATTTAGGTTAGTGTAAGGTATTATTTCGACCAAGTCAGCCTGCCATAGATCGCTCAGGCTCAGTACAATTACTTTCTGTCTTGGAAAATTTTTTCCGGTTGGTTTGTGAAGTTCTTTTACGAGTTGATCCATTTTTTAAATTTCCCATTCCGAACTTAACTTTTGTTTTCATGATTTTCTTAATTATCGAAGCAGCTAGCTTTTCCCTCCATGCCAGAGAAGGATCATATCTCACTCTTTCAGCTTTGGAAATTAGGACTTCATCGGCGGTGTGCCAGTCCTTTAAATCCGAGCTCTCGGAGTAAGCGATGTGGTGTTCTTTGCACTCTTTGTCTAGTTTATTAATTCCCGGGTCTCTTCGAGCCAATTTTTTTTTAAGTTTAGTTCCCGGACCGCAATATTGGTAGCCCGGCAAATGCATTTCTAGAGGTAACGTATCTATGAGTTTGTTTATGATTCCTTTCCCAGACTTGATAAAGGAAGCTCTTTTCGTCCCGCACACCTCACAAAATACAACTTGCATCTGCCTGTTATTTTTTGCGGTGATAATAACGGACAGCTTGAGCCCGTCAGAAGTGCAACGTTTACAATTGACGCAGTACCTCATCTTGATATTTTTTGATTCCATGGTTCTTTGTTTTATATACGATTTTTTTTAACCTAAACCTAAGTTTTGATAAGCCACTCTTTTTTCCCGAGCAGTTATGATTTGTCTTTGCTGCATTTCTGATAAAATTTCAACCATCTCGTTTCTTTGCCCGTCATGACTGGCCAAAGCAGATTTATACAAAAGCCTGAGTCACTTTACCAAGTCGATAGGATCGTCGTAATATTTGTAATCGACTCTGCTACCCACTTTTTTTAACCATGCCCATTCCTTGTTTCTTGAGGTCTTCCCAAATCGGACCAATAGTATACCTGTACTTCGCGCTACGACTAGATTTGGGTTTAAGAGTATTTGGGTCGTTGTTGTGATAAATAGCATTAGTATTTTTTAACATGGCCACGTAAGCTGCTTTAACTTCTAGCGCGAGGGTATTTTCTTTCTAGTCTTTGAAAACTAGCAAATTCCAAAGCCCGCATCTTCCTACGTATTGCTCCCCCTCGACCACTACGTCATTCTCAAATATTTTAACCACTTTATTACCGAAAGTCAGCTCGCCTTTTACCCTGTCATACTGTAATCCGAAAACTGGGTCTATATCTTTGGGATTTTCGAAAAATTTTATCAAGAAATATTTTGCAGTGTCTCCAATATTCTTAACAGGTAACAAACTACCGAGGGACCTTAGAGTGACTGTGTTAGGAGTTCCGGCGGAGTAGAAATGCGCCTTGCTTGTGCCGCGGAATATGTAGGGGTGAGTTTAGGACCAGTGCTTGTAGTTGCATATTCTGTTTTGGACTCGGGAGGAATTCACATTATAGGAGCTTGAGCAGGTGGAGTTGAATATTCGGCGCGACTGAAATCGAGAGGGGTTGACAATGTCTTCTCACTAGGAGTAACGGCTTGGGAAGGGGACGGTGATATTCCCATTGATTCGTAGTCATCCTCGTCACTTTCTTCCTCTTTGAAAGCTTTAATCGGTGTAGTTTGCGTGGCAAGAGAGTTTTCAATCAGTTTAGTTTGCGTGGCTAGAATGTTTTTAATCGGCGTAGTTTGTGTGGCTGCACCGAGGACCGTTCTTGGTTTCAGGGTGCTTTCTACTGGTTAAAAAAATTCTAGTAGTGATTCTTCTTGTTCTCTCTCACCCAAACGTTGATTTAAAAACTTTTTAGTTAAACGTCTTTTGAGTTTTGCAATTTCTCGTTTTGTCTCCATTCTTTTGTTTAATAGGCAAAAACGAACGTTTATATCTCCCCTCGTTTAACGTTTTGTTAATTGCTAAAAACCCATAAGGCTCTTTCCAACAATTTTGACACAATGTTTTTGGCCAACGTGATTTTCGTAAACGTGTTTCGAATTTAACTCATCCACCGGAAAAAGAATTATTAAATTTGCAATGTCTCTAACCACTTGTTTAGGAATTCTCGTGTAGGACTGACAGCAATAAAAAACATCGGCGTTCGAATGACGCCCTTGAGCGAAGTAACGTTCAATGTGTTTTTGCTTGTCCAAAAGTCAATTATGAAAAACAATCAGGTTTCGATAATTTGGGTCCAGTTCTTCGGGTGGAATTAAATCAATTTGAGAATCGTGAAAAAAAGCGACATTCCGTCCTATTTTTTCCTCAATTTCACCAAACATAGACTGCAAAGCTTTGTACTTTGACTGACATAAAGTTTTACTGTAAATAAATAACCGGTCGTAGTCGAGCCATCTTTTGTTACAGATGAAACTAAACAGTAAGTTAGTTTTTCCACAATTTGTGGGTCCTATGATTAGACATCTGATACTCGAAGGTAGAAATGGATGATTTTTAGGATCTTTCTTCTGTACGAAAAAGTCATAATTTTTATTTTTCATAGTTTTTTTTTTATTTACACATTATTTTAATGTTTACAGAGATACTAAACCCATAAAGTCTTCATCCGTAAATTTGTGGTTGGAAACATCTGAATGAGCTACTCCATAGTCTACGTTGCACCATAATTTCACGTTGCTGGGAGAATCATCAGTGACATACACTGCCGTAATTTTACCGGTGACTTCCGTCAAGTTTAAAGCGTTGTAATATGGCAAGTTGAACCAGGGTTTCTCGATAACATTTTTGTTAAGTTTTTCTCTAGTTTTGTGAATGTTGTCGTACACCCAAGTTCTAAGACAGAGTCGTTTGTCTCCTTTGTTCACCTTTTCGCAAGAGGGGTAACAGGGGTAAGCCGCGTGCATAGAATTGGGATAATTGAACGTAGTCAAGGACACGGGTTTTTGCTCATCTAACTCGATCTCTAGCTTTTTACAGATGTACCGTTTTAGATTTTTTTAACAGTTTTTGAGTTTTCGGGTCACGGGGTGAAATCCAGCCTTTATATTTCGATTTTTTCGTCCGAAATATGAGTCCCCGGACCCTTTAAATGTTGAAACTGAATAGAAGGGGACAAGGAAAACTTTACACCGTTGTTAATCTTTGTGCCTTTGTCGTTCTTAACTTTCAGCAAGTTTTTTTGCAAGAGATTGGAAAAATTCGTTTGCCAGGATGGTTGAGACATTTTGAGGTTCTTCCTTTTATTATATATGAGAAATTTAAAAAATAAGCCTCATCAGTACATTAAAAAAATTTCTCGTATTAAATAAACGATATCGGTCAATAAGTTTGGACAAGCATTGAAAAGGACGAGGGAGGGTGAAGTGATAGGAGTTACTCCGTGAGGACAGCCAGGAATAGGATACGTTTTAACCCCCGAAAACAATTAGAACATGCAAAGCAAGTATGTAACTAAATTAGGAGCTGCTATTGAACCTGAAGATGCGATAAATTATTCTCAGATCAGTACTCTGGCAACGGACGTTCAGAAACTTAAAACCGACTTGCCTCCTGCCATTACTCTTCTCACCGACAAGTTGACGTCCGCCATTTCTAGTATGGAAAAAAAATACGTTGTACATAGATGATGCTGACGCTGCTGACGTGGCATCAAAAGTGTACGTTGATAGGAATTGTTTATTACAAGATGACCAAAAAGTATACTTCAACACGACGCACAAGTCGATTAGAAATTTAAGCGAACCTACTTTACCAAACGATGCTGTTACTAAGGTATTTATCGACAGCAATTGCTTGTTACAAGATGAGCAGAAAGAATACTTTAATGCCACGAACAAATCGATTAGAAATCTAAGTGAACCTATTTTACCGAGTGACGTGGCTACGAAGAAGTTTGTGCATGAAAACAGTTTTATTCTGATCAGTTTCAGCATGAAAAGCCCTTTGGAAAAAGCGAGCGATTGGTTTGTTAATTCCTGTCCTCTCTCGAGCTTCGTGTGTAAGAGTTCGATTTTAATTCATAAAGCAATTATCTACTGCAGTGATCCGAGCGTTGCACTAAGTGCTAAATGTAAAATAGGTACAAGAGCCCTTTACATTATGAAAATAAGGGGAGAACAGACGACAGCTACTGTTTTCGAAAATCCTCATGTAATGAAAAAAATTGCCCATCGTAGTAGAGGCATTCGAAGAGTTTCACCCAGAACTAGTTTATTTACAGTTGATTTGCACGTAACTTTTCATTAGATCACTCGTCTCATCCTATCTAAAACGGCTTCGTAATTACGAGCCTTAGGCAAGGCACTTAGTAAAAATAGGCAAAAGTGGCCGCACCAAATCTGGTCAATGTTTTGTACGCGTTCGTAATTGTATTTAATTCACGGTTCCAAGTAGTTTACGACTGACTGGGTAGGATCCTTGTTGCCAAAACTATCGAAATAACAAGGGTCTCCCGAAACGGTGGAATAGGCGACCCAATGACTTCTGTCTCTATCGTGGAAATCTTCCAAGTTTACTATTCCGTTTTCACCAGTAAGCCAAAGTTTTAAGGGAAACGTGTCTTTACTAAAAGTGCCTCTGAATTTTGGAATTTTCATTACTATAGCCAATCCGTTTAGATCAAAGTTTGTTAAAGGTTTATTAAAATCGATTAAACCTTGGGTGGTCTTAAGTAAGACCTCTGCCACGTGGCAATTTTTTTTACTTCTTTTTTGCCTAATTTTTTTTTTCTTCGAGCCAGAACCTTCCACTTGCTTGTGATGTCGCACTAGTTCAGCCAGAATTTTTTCATCGTTTTGTGCCTTTTTTCGGCAGATACTACCCCTGCAAGTCCACCCGCCTGTCATCCACTCCCGGCTAAAATAAGAGTGACAGCGGCAAATATCCTTTCTTTTTTCGTGATCTTGTTGTGAGCGCCATATTATCTTTTTTATTATTATCGTTATTATTTAATAAACAACTTCGACTTTGCCTTTGTCCAACTTTAGATTCATTTTCCTGTCTCCAATGAGCAGTGCGTGACAGGGGGTATTAGCCGCCACTGCTGCTCTAAATTTTAGTTTGACTTGTACACCCATGATTCCCGATTGAAGCCTCTCAGACTGTTTGGAGCAATCCAACACCACGAGAGGATACACATTCTTGAACTGAAGCAAGTCGAAACTCAAGTTGTTGGTGTCATAACACAGCTGCCTAAATTGCTGCGCTATTCTGTACAAGCCGACGTACTCACCAGTAGCAAAATTTGCGTTCAAATCGAGAAATGGATATCTTTCTGAATTTAGAGTCACGTGAGCATCTTGCAGACAGCAGTGATCGAACACGCCAGGATTTTTAACTAAAGAGGCCTGCCTGTTCGTTTGAAAAGCTAGAACTATCCACCTAGTTTTTTCTACAGCTGAAGTAGTCAGAACGCGCCAGGTGAAGCTGGTATTTTGAGGAAGCACACAGCCAGCATAATGCTAATGCCTAAATCCTAAATCCACTGTCACTCCGTGGTCGATGAGATTGTAGAGTTTAAGTTTCTGCTCGTCCGAGGCAGTGACATGTGGAATGATCCAGCTGATGCTATTTAGAACGACTTTGCCATTGGCAACTGCCACTGCTTTGAAGATTGCATTCGTGTCGTTCGCTCGCATGAGTGTGAGTACGTGTTTAGTTCCGTAGATTAGCTTATCATAATTTTCGAAAAATCCCATGACGTGTTTCAGAGGGATGGCGAAGGTAAATCTTCGGTTGGGAGTTGTTTCAACGATGATTGACGCGTGCCACTGTTTGTATCCCAAGTTGTCTGTTAGTTTAGCAGTGACTGAAGTCGCACTATCCAATGCCCAGCACTGGGCGAGCAAGCTGGTTGCTCCGCCGAGCTGTAGGTGAATAGTCCTTTCATCAGAGTATCGAACCCCGGATAATTTAACTCGTCGACTTGTTTATCACCGAAATGGTATTTCAGGTTAGAAAACAGGAACATGGGTGCATTAATAATAAGACTAGCTACGTCAGCGTCCGTGTAAGCCGAGTCATCGTCCTTCAGTAACCTCCCTTTAATCAGGAGGTAACTGTTAGCAACATGCAGAAACAAATCTTGTTTTTGTACGTGCATGCGGATTTCCGACTTTACGTTGTTGAGATTAGTGCCAACAATAGGATTGTATTCGTGGTACGTGTAAGACTCGACCGATGAATCGTAGATCAAAGATTCATTGATTTTTAAGTAATCTTCTACCACGCTCATTTTCTGGGTGTTGTTATGAATTTGATGAAAGCTTTGTTTCTAGGTGTCAAACCGTTTGTTTTTTATTATTAGAGTTAAATTAGATCCTTTCCCTTTTTTCCAAACACGAGCATTTTTATCCTTTTTTTAGAATTTGGATCTCAAATGAAAATGCACCGTGAGCGTCTCGCCTTTTAAATCCAACGGCTCGTTTGGTCTGTGAAGTGAGCCAAACTCTTATATTTCTGATTAATTTTGTTGTAACTGGGAGGTAAATTAAATTATACGGGGACTATATGATTTTGAAACCGGAAGGTGAATTGGGATAAAAGGAATATAAAGTGGGCTGAGTGTCGTTGTTTATATACGAATTGCCGATGATATCCACGTGTACAAAAATTGTGTTGATGCTCATGATGTCGAGTGTATTTTGACTTTCTCGACTTCTCACCTAGTTTCCTAAGTCAAACCTCAAAACTGAAGCCAAACTCCTATTGCCCGAAAAGGACAAGGCGTAGTTTGGATCAGTAATTATCAAGTTGGTTCTTAAAGTGTTTAGATTTGGGAGAATCGTAATGGCATCCTTGCTGTGCCCATTTGTATCTATCACCGACTTGAGAAATTTATTCAAATCTTCGATTTCATAAGCCCCCGGGGTGACTAACACTTTGTGCCAGGACGTCCCAGCATCGGTCGTGCATTGAATTTCGTTATTTTTTGAAGTGATAGTATGAATGCTGTTATAAGTGTCTAAATTAAGCAGAGCCAATTCGTATTTTTTTCAGAGTCCAAATGAATGGGCGTGCTTAAATTAATTCTCAAATCAGAGTCTTTGCCGGAGAGAATAATTGAACAAGAATCCATAATGTTGTCTTTTTTACCACTTTTTCCCCCTGTAAATCTAAAATTAATTTTTTTAATGACCTTGAAATTTTGATTCAAGGTCATTTTAAATGAAGTCGCCATTGCCATTTCGAGTCAGGTTATTTTACACTGATCTTTTAATTTTCAGATCATGTTAATTTTTATGGGTTTCACCTTGATATTTGGTATAATGGTCATTTTTGCCTAATGACCCTTTTTAATTGACCTTACATTATGTCTGCTAAACACACACAGAATTAATGCACACCACCCACATTGCCCAAATGCAAAAACTAAAATTTCTTTAAATTCACCCCTTTCCCTGCAATGTACCTCAATGATGAACTTAAACAAAACATAAAATTTTAAAGGATATAATTGGGATGTATGTTTTAGTTGATCTGTAAAAAAAAACCCGTAAATATTCCTTGTTTTAAAATTTAAATAATTGGATGATTCCTTTTTTTTTTAAAAAAGACTTAACACGGTACAAGTTTTCTATAATTTTTTTCTGTATTTAATCGTGGTAAAAATCACACGTAATTCAAGAAATAGCTATAAAAGAAAAATAAACTCATCCAGAAAATCACAATTGCTGTTTCTAGTCTTCCAACGCAGTGTGAGAAATGAAAAGCAACCAGACGATAATACAACAGGAGTCAGTTGAATACTTAGTCGGTCATTTGTTTTGCCAGCTGCTTTTGGAGGAAATGTGCATCAATAATTCAAGTTGAAAGGAACAACACCTGTTTGGGAGAGTGCCAATGTGTTCGAGAAGCTGATGAGAAACTGGTTATTTTTGCTTTGTATGGCTTAGGCAAAATGTGAAGAAAAATGTGAAGTACATATTTTATTGTATATTTTCATGGGCATAAAGCATTTTCGTATTTAATAAACTACAAAGATTTATGAGAATTCTCCACCCCCCCCCTCGGATGACGTCACTTCCGGTCACGTGACATTCCTGCTCGGAGGTGGTTGCATTTCGTTAGCAAAAGTCTCACGTAGCGAAAGGACATTTTTTGGTAGCAAAAGGACACTGATGTAGCAAAAAGACAAATTTTGGTAGCCAAAAGGCACTTGATGACCTTCACCCATCTTGGCTATGGCCGTACTTCCAGTATGCAAAGAGATAACAAAAAGCAGTTTCCCACCCTCCTCCAGATCGAAGAAAGATAGCAAAAGGCATCCTCCCCATGCACGGGCACTTCCCCCTTCCTCCAGATCAACAAAATCCTGTGCGCGGGAAGCGATTTTTTTTGAGGGTCTATTTTAGCAATCAAAGGAGGCCATCCCTCCTCCAGATCAACGAAAACGGAAAAAAACCAGCAATTTGCACTCCCCCCCCCCCCTCCAGATCAACAAAAAGGGAAAAAAGCCAGCAAAAAGCTCTTTCCCACCCTCCTCCAGATCGACAAAAAATCGCGTGCGGGAAGCGAGTCTTTTTGGGGGTATGGGTGTGTTTGTTCCTGCCATATAGCAAATCCCCTCTACTCGCACTCTATTACCATTGTTGTAAATCTACGGTTAAATTATTTATACGGAGACTTTGCAACAAGGAAAGCGACAAAAATACGGTAATAACATGGGTTATTGCGTTTTCTGTGCATCAAATTCTGACTTTTCTTCTGGATGTGTCGAGTTTCAATCTAATAAAGCAAGATGAGAGGAGCTTTTGATGAATAATAAGTGTTTTAAAATTATTGTTTAGCCAGGTTTCATATCAACAATACATTATGGTGCCGTGGTGGTTGAAGGTCTGATCATACTTTGTTTTCCCCAGAACAAGATTCGAAGACCAATTCAGGCTTAAACATTACAAAAGCTTTAGTGTCCACACATGATTACAATACGAAACAAGTTCTGGCCTATCTGATCACTGCTGCCAGTTGCCGTATGAACACTTTAACTCATAGCGTCAATAATATGTCTTTACTAGTCATTGCGGTTGTAGATGAATAACAATGGAAGCATGATACAAGTTGTGGTTTCACTGGAGGCAGTGAATGGTCGTTCATTATTGCCAAAGTGATACGCATATCTGGTTTACACAATTTTAAAAATCTGAAATTTAATTCCTTTGGCGAGAATTAAAAAGCCAATTATCCTTTAGTTTTCCACTCACTTTGGAAGGAAGTTGATGACATGTTAGTGGGATTTCAAGGTAGTAGTCTAGCAGATTACAAATTTACTTTAGTCAGAACGTGCACAGACCTGTAAAAGCGACTACTTCCCTGAGGTGCTTGTAGACGTCGTTAGTCATGGTCTGTTGCGGTGTTAACTCAATCTACTTTCGGACTTAGCGGTATTGCTTTTTAGCGGTACTTTTGTATCAAGCATAGCATGTCTATGACCGAGTTGAGGGTCCTAGCGTCCATGGCCTATGTGTTGCAGAAAATTAAAGTTATTTGATAGTCGCTGCCATGAGAAAAGACGGCGCAAACGATTTAACTAATCTAAATTCTCCAAATTAGGTAAAATTAGAACTAGTAAGCAAGACGATCAACACTGAGTGGTTTTTGGTTGCTTATAAAACACTCTTGGTAATTACAAAGTAAAAATGTTTACATTGGCAGTTTAAATAAAATTTGGTCTTAATTCACACAAAAATCAACTGGTTTGTTTACAATGAACAGTGGCTAGAGTATCACACCCTGGAATCTCAACTTCTGCTTGCATAATAAAATGCTGACAAGAACCTTCAACTGTAGTGTTGCACTTGCAGTTAAATTCAAACAAACGAACTTTATAATACAATTTCTCCTTGTGATAGTGTTAGAAGTCCATCTAAAATGTTTACTGTTAAACCTGTTTTTGTTTTAAGAAAAACGTCACTACCTTCGAAATAAAATGCCCTGGTTTACATTAATACCTTAAGTTAAGTGTTTAAGAAAAAAAACCCGAGTTTTTAGAAAGGGACTCTTGAAACTTTTAAATTGATGGGGGCCTAAGACACCAAAATGGTGAATTCAAAATTTCTCCCTCAAAGTTTGCCCCAAAAATTAAAGTTCGAAGTCTAAATTTACAATTTTGAAATTAAGGGCCTAAACAGCAAAATGAATCAAGTCCCTGACTATGACTGGCTACTATCTGCTCGGCATGGATTTGCTGTGGTCGGACATCTCGAACTCCCAACTGGCATAGTAACGTGTGGCGGTTGGATTGAGTTTTCCAGCTTACCCCTACTCTTAAAGCATGGATGCACAAGGGAACGAAGCTGCTCTGGTTGGGTCGTGGCCCAGAGAACAATGAAATTGGGGAGGAGTATGTTACTTGGAGTGGCTTGATTGACATCTGACTGTTGCAGTTTGAAGGAATAGAGACCTGGTTTAAAGAAGGTGCAATACAAGTTATACTTGTTTATATAATGAAAAGCCTTGAATTAATATGAAATAAGAATGGATTTTTATAGTGCATAAATAAAAATAACAGATTAATAGAAGGATTCGCCAAGTTTGCCGTTAAGAGTCAGAATTTAATGGATTTTTAGGAGTTTAAACCACAATGCTATTTTTGATTAAAAGATACACTGACAACACGAGCGTTATTTGAAACGTGGTGCCAGACTAGTCAAGATAAAATTTCAAACTACCGAGCGTTTACGTGAAACTTAAAGAACAAATCACTAGCTAAAATGTTTTTCCAATAAAAATATTCAGTTAGAACTGTCGTTTTCTAGTAATCATCACAAACGACAGTATAAGGCCTATTTGGCAAAATGAAAATTGATCTTCGTACATAAAATAAAATACTGCAGTATAAATGTACACATGAGTTGTTGTTAACAGACCGTTTATCCCTATTTAAAACATTTTTATGGAAGCTAAGTGACTTTAGCCTAAATACTTGAAAATCGACTTTACAAATGTATGAAAACGAAATTGTGTTAGCGGTGACGACTTCCGATTGGTGAAGATGATGAAAATTTTCACAGTTCAATTTCAGAGTTCGGTTTCAAAATTGTGTTCTACAGATTGTAGGGAATTCTTCAGGTGAAAAATGTTCATTTTTGCAAGAGTAATCATAGGAACATTATGTTCTTTGGTGGAGCACTGAGGAGTGTCGAAAAAAAATGGTGATGAAGTGCGACTTCATTACACGCCCCCAAATGGGAGATTTTGTTTGGTAGTCCTTGACGTTTAAAGAAAAATAGCTTTCAATAGTATCCCACAAGTATCCTACTTTTCCCTAGGCCGCCAAGCCATGTAACTATCAAATGAAATCCATCGTTTAAAACACACACTTCGATGGGTTTCTAAAACTAGATTCACACTATATTTTAGGATTCCACACTATATTTTTAGGAAAAGCACACAAGTCTTAGTGACGTCCATCTGCCTAAGCAAGAAGCTTTTAAAATTTTGATTGAAAAAAAAAATAAACCCATATTTAACGTCGTTTGAAACACTTCGCCCTGCTTCGAGAGTTTTAAAAGATTTTTCTACATTATTTTTTTTTGGTTTACAGGAGAATTCAAGAACGCAAGAATATAAGGGCACGGAAGCTGTCCGTATCGCCTAAACAAGATTTTCGTACGAGTTAAAGGCCTACATAAACAAAATACATAAAAATGTTTTTTGGCACTGCAATTTAATAAATGAGACCATCCCCTACTCCGGTAATACGGCTCTAATGGATCCGCCTTTATTCAAGTCTAGGTATTTTCTTTATCCTGGATAACTGCGATAAAAACCATCCAATGCATTATGAAAAGCCTAGCTTGCGATAAGGATCGGAAATTCTTATACTGTGAGTGCGTAGGGAACGATAGGTTCTACTAAAAACATTAGGCTTTAACAAATACCCACCAGAAGGTTTACCCAACAACTTGAATAAAAATTTAACACTGATTTTGGATAATGAAAACTAACTGTAAATAACACGTTTTGTGTGTGTAATAAGCTATCTCATTAGAAAAATAAAAGTTACAATTTAATTTACACTGGAGAAATATCTAACAACTTAAAGGGGTGAAAGTTTAGTCAAAGTACTTATTAATTTTTTTGATTCGTGATGTCCTGGGAAAACTAAAAAACCATTAGCTGACCTCTATCTCCAACAGGTAGAACACAATTCTTTTAGAGAGAATTAAACATTAGCACACGAAGGGAAGAGTTGGGAATGAATCATATGCACTTCGAATGAGTATATTAAATGGGTCGGTTAGTCGTGTATGCCTAAATTTCACAGAGAAAGAGGGAGTAGGCGTACACAAATAACACATATGACCCTTAAAATTCGAAAAGGAAGAAACTGAAGGTTGCTTTCTGTAAGCGGTTGAACCTACAATATACCGGGTTTAAAAAAACTTATTTTAAGAAAAAAAAACACTAGTCAAAATAACGACTTAAGAGTGTCGGCATTTAAGTGCAAGTGCAATTTGTCATGTTAAGATTTATTCCCTGCTACCACCCCTCCAGCGGTTTATACCTTACTTTGTAGTCATAATCCTGAAGAGTTAGCCTCCATCACAATAGACGTGTATTTTTCCAAAACATTAGCTAGAGCCGGTGATACAGGTAATGGTATGTTTCTATGTGGAACTAAGTTCCATAGGGGATGGTTGTAATTTTCCCACAGCCGAGACTAAACACGCACACTCCTTCTACATAGGCCCATAGTTCTTCTCCCTAGCAGTTAACTTTCGAGAGATATACAGGCAAGGGTGTTCCTCCCCATCAAATGACTCAAAGGACCACACCCACGCCTGTTTTGCTACAAGCACATTGGACCATAAAAGTTTGTTTAAAATTAGTGGCTCTTAGCACCGGAAAGATGCTTCTCGCTATTCTATATGGTGGGATACAATGCATCTTTCTTAAATGCATCCATTAAAGGTGCACAAGTTTCAGAATACTGTTCCAAAAGGCATTGATGATAGCCAACGAGACCTCAGAAAGAACGGACATCTGTCTTGGTTTTAGGTCATTCAAAACGTTGCACGGCTAAAACTTTCACATCGGAAGGAGAGTAAGAACCATTGCCTACTTCGTGTCCTAAAAACGTTGATTTAGCACAGGCTACCTGAGATTTTTTTGCGTGTTTAATCCTGCATTTTAAACTGCAGACAAAAAAATTAAGAAATTATTATTATGTTCAGGCCAGGTTTCAACTCCTACAGCTGTGACATCTTGGAATGGCGTGACGAAGCTTCCATTTCTCTCGTTATGCCATCCATTAGTTTTTTTAAAGCAAAATGGTGCATTCTTCATATCAATGTTCATTATCAAGGGCTCGTACTTGCCCATAGGAGTTTTTATAGTAGCATATCGAGATGATCTAGGTGGTAAGTCATCCTACCAAAACCGCTATTTAAATCGAAAATAGAAATATATTTCCACCTGGCCGCATTTTCAAGACACTCTTTGATATTTGCGATTGGGTAATTCATGGTTACAGAATTACGAGGATTTGTATCTTCTTTTTTGAACAATTATCATTGGACTTCTGTGGAGAGAATAGAATAGACGGTGTCGGCCAATAAGCTAAGAGCTTGTTGAAGGCCCTAGCAGCAGATGTTAAGTGGAACCACCATCGTGTCAGTTGTTTTTTGGCGCAGGAGGGGGGGGGGATTGAGGCTTAATGGCGCGTCGACAACTTGGTCATTAGCGCCAACCTCAGTCACAGTGCAGTGGTCCAGGTTGCCACTGCACCACACATTACAGAGATGTTATTCAAACCCCTAATCTAAATCTTGTCATACATCTGTACCTCCTGCAAAAATTGAAAAACACCGGACAGGAGGACAGACTTATCGCCCAATTGACGCGCAATGTCATGCGGAAGATGGAACCGACGACGAACACCATCAAGATGGCGACAATCAACAAGTAAGTGCCGGACCGTAAGTGGCCGCCGACACCAAGAACATTCAGGAGGGTCAACCCCCCGCAAAAGGAAACAGTGAGTAAGCCGGGTGTGACCAATCCGCAAACGGGCCAACACAACCTCCTCACGGCGACTACGGCGACACGCCGAGTGCCACTCCTCGACAGTGCCTTTAATGGTCCGTAACTTATTACCGTCTTGTCTGTCCCACAAGGTTTGCCAAAAAGCGTGTAACCTCAGACGCAGAGTTGGAAAGGCATCTGAGGGAACAAGGCTGAGATCCCTACCGAGAGGGCCAGAAAGGGCCCCTTTCGCAGCAGAATCAGCAGGAGGGAGAAAACAGGAGTACCCGGAGGAAACCATCGTACAACGGGCAGGAAATAACTGGAGAAAAACCCGTATATAAAAATTTCCCTCCACCAGGATCGAACCCGGGTCTGCAAGAAGCCAGAGATGAACAACTGGGACCAAGACGCCTATCAAATGTGATGCCCCAGTGCTCGCAGCTACTCATGCACCCAAGAGAGTCTGTTTCACATAAAAGCCCTAAGTCCAGCACACACTTTACTTCAGTAATGATAAGATTACTCTTGTAAAAACCGTGACGGAAATATTTGTTAGGTTTGATTAACTCAGAAATTAACTGCGTGTCGTGAGTAACTAAGTTAGTGCGACCCGGGAAAGTAGAAAAAAACATCATCAACTTTATTAAATAAATAAATTAAGTCTAGTTTCTGTTCTGCTTCTGTAGGGTTAAGACACCTACTTTTTTTAAAAGGCTGTAACCTCCTTACTTATTAAGTGACACCATCGTCAGTCTGGCCTGTCCATGCAAACTCCTTGTGTAATACTTCGCTTTCATCTGAATGAACATAGTTACTCCTGTAACTATGATCATTCAGATGAAAGCGAAGTATTACACAAGGAGTTTGCATGCACAGGCCAGCCTTCCCTGTCCTGAAAGGGCATGGACAGGAGCCTTCCAATTCCTGAAAGGATTTCATGAGTTTACGTGATAAATGGTTTCTTTCTGCTGCCCACACGAAGTTAACTAAGTAACTGATGTCAGAAATTACTTTAAGGACAGCACAGGCACCATCCCAAAAGATGTCTAGTTTGTTGGTTCGTGAGGTTTTTATATTAAAACTTTTATCTCCTTCTTTAAATTTGCATTTGCAAGCTGCTAAATAGTAATGTCTATTTTAAAGCTGGCCTTTCTGCATAGACTCTACTGCAATTTTCCGTGAGAATTTAAACCGCTGAAGTAGGTGTAGGACTCGAACACCATCGGATGTACATCCGGCTCAATCTACTGATTGGCTAAAAGGTCCAGTGGGCCTTTGATGGTCCTCCTATACACGAGTTCTGAAGGAATGAAACCTACACTGTCACGAGGGGCCGTTCGCAAACATTGCACCAGGTAAATAGCATTCCCAGTCATGTGGGTGCTCATTGCACACTGCCCTCAAGACTGCATTGAAGGTGCGGTGGAAACATTCCACAGAATTACTCTGAGGGTTATTACACTAGCGTTTATGCATCGAATGCCACATTTTTTAAAGACTAAAGTCGTTAATTCAGAGATGAAGCAAGATCCAAGATCAGCCTGCAGCTCGGAAGGGAAGCCTAACCTAGAAAATATTTCGAGTAGGACGTCAACTACATTCTGGCTGTCTGCTACATTTAAGGGAACTACTTCTGGCATTTTAATTACAGGATCAAGTAAAGAGAGGATATATTTAAATCCTTTTTTACTAGATGCCAGTTTAATGGGGCCTACGATATCGATTATAAAATGATTGAAGGGCTAGCTATCCATAGGAACTACCACCACAGGGGCTACAAACTTTTGACCAGTTTTACCGTTTTTTGGGGCAAGTTTCACAAGTAGCTAGAAACATTTCTCCTATTAATACAGCCAATAGAAGTTAGTCAGTACTCTATCTTTGGGTTTAGAACGGCCTAAATGCCGAGCCCATGCATTGGCATGCACTGTATCTAACACTAGATCTCGACATTCAAGAGCAGGACTAATTTGTGCTCGATCTGGATTTTGCCTAACGGTCTGAACGGTTTACAAAAAAGTAAAATATTTTCTATGAAAAACATTTTCTTTTCATATTGTTTATCTGCTGGTAACTCAACCGTTTTCCAACAGTTTGAAGAGTGGGGCAAGATTTTGGTATTCCAGCAAATTTATCTGTGTCTATATTTAAGTGTTTTGAAAACATATTCGTTCGGGGTCCTACAATGGCATTGTCAAGGCTATCTGGTTTGGGGGATTGCTAGAATCTTCTCAGCAGAGGAGTCATCACTATCGCTAGTTACCTCTCTATAGTTAGGTTTAACGATAGTCAGAATAAACTGTATACTGATTTGGAAAGGAGTTACAACGAAGCAAGCTGCAACATGCCAGGTTGTTCAAGTAATGTTTTGGATGGGACACCTAAAAACATTTGAAAGTTGGGCCCTTTTTTCTCGACTAGAAGAGGTTTCCATTTTCAAGTCTGATATTTTTCAGTAAAGAAGACTGACTCTTCACTGAAAATGATCAGCATTAGTAGGCTTGTCAACAGAACTTGCCCATTTGTAAATGAAGTTCTTCACAGGGTGTTTTCAAGGAAGCACAGATTTCGAATCAAGCTCAGAATATTTCAAGAAGCAGTTATCAGGAAAAAGTAAAGCAAGTTGAAAAGTTCTGTTCCACATCTAGAAGAGGATGAATTTGAAAGTCTGATGTTTTCGATAAAAAGCAACTGATTCTTCAGTAGAATTGGGCATCATCAACACAATAACTCATTCGTTTGTGAATTCAAACCGTCCTGAGTTATGGTCAACAGTAGTAATAAGAAAACTAACCAAATAGAGACCCTTTCAGGAAGCAACCATTTGAAAAGGTGGATCAACACCAAGATTTCCAGGAAAGAAAATTTCAGCTTTCAAAAGTTCATCCTTCATGTTGAAGCTAGTAACAAGTTCCAGCAGTTTTAAGCAAGTTTCTTCATCTCTAAAAATAAATGTTTCGACAGGGTGCAAGTTTTCAGAAAGATGCTGTCAAATCGGTTCTGAAGCAATGGAAGAAACCTCTTAAACGATTAACTCCTCAAGCTGTATGTTGTGGGATGGGATGATAATTAAATTTTCAAGATTCTTGAGGAGTTCCTCAGCTTTTATTTAAAGGATAAGTCTATTTCATTAGAGATCGTAAAGGCTCCACGCACTACTTATTCAGTTGCTGCTATAACGATTTTAGAAATTATCATTCTTATCACCATGTAAACAATAATGCTGTCACAGGTATAAGATACAGCTTGACTGAATACCTAGGTTCAGTGAATCACACTCTAGGTGGCGTTATCCCATTTCATTATTCAAACCCTTTCAAATTCTATAGATTGGTATGTTTAAGTTGCTATTTATGCTGTCAAAGAAGGGACTTTCAGACAGTCTTTCATTCTTCTAATGGAATCCAGTTGCAGAGTGTGGGAGACACCTACGGTTGCCTTAAGGTGGTAAAAGGCTCTTGTCTTCCCATGCAACTCCACCAGTCATACATATGGAGGGGTTTCTAGCATGCATACTTGTCATGCTGATTCAATGCCTGGTGAAGTCTTTACGAGGCTGCAAATGCAAGCATTCTCCAGTCAAATCTTTTCTTCGTTTTCTTTAGAAGTTTAAAGGGTCAGATTCAAGTAAGATACTTTGAAGTCAAAAGTTAAATCAAACTTTCTTCAAGATGGTGTCAGTATTGACAAATCGGTTTACGATAGTTACGGCCTAACGCATGAAGTGATTCGAAATTTTCTATAAATGTTCTTTGAAATGCGGCTGTACAACGAAATACATGATTTTTTACAAAATGGTGGCCCAAAATGGCATTCCAAAATGACAGCCAAAAAGTGTTTGGGGCTTGTTACTTTCAAATCCTCCATGAGATTGAATGCAAACTTGTAGTGATAATCAAGAATAATATATTCATCCCATTGAAGTTTTCCGAAAATTCAAAATGTCGGACCAATATGGCTTCCAATAACAGTTTACTTCAGTTATAACCAATTACGTGAAGCGATTTGTTTGGAATTTAGTACGAATTTGAACACAGTACGATTTAGGTATTTGAGATTTTACACCAGCTATAAAATAATTCAAAATGGCAGGCCAAAAATAGCACACAAAAACAAGATTGTGGCAGTAACAGCCAAATGAATTACTGTAGTTTTCTTCGCGAGATGTTAGGGCGAAAGAAGTTTATTTTTCACAAAACTGCTAGTATTTTTGTAGCAGAATGTGTTTTGTCTTTTAGATGCAATGAAGCCCTTCACACCATCGGAGCCAAATGTAGATGGGATAGAAACAGGAAAGGTTTTATCAGGTAAGGATGATGCCTTTGAACAATGTTTCATTGAACAGCAATCATAGTAAATTGAAAAGAAAAGAAAATAAAAATAACTTCACACAGCTCTAATGTTGCTGTGCATACGTGAAAACAACATTGTATTATTGAGAAAACAATTACATTTCTCTCCTAAGTTATTTAAATTACTTTAATTTCATTTTCACGTCTTGTGGGTTTACTCTTGACTCCAAGAGTGTGTTCACTTGAAAAACTGTAAAGCTTTTTCGTTCCCTTGATAGACGAAGTAATATTCGACCAGATATAAAAAAAAAACAATTGCATTCACTGCACGTAATTTAATTTATAATTCTCGACAACTAAAATAATTAAGGTTGCGTACAAGAGTCATGGATCGACACCATGGAATAGATTCAGGCGCTATTTTAATATAATAATTTTGTGCCCAAATTCCATTTCCACGTATAAATGCTTACTTAAGGTTGACAACTCGTCTACATTAATAAAAACAACGGTAAAGTTGCTGACAGCAAAGCAGGAACAGGGCACGAAAGTAGGAACAGGGCACGTGTGTTTGTAAACCAAAAGGAGGCAATGTGTTCGGGGCTTTACTGCAGTGCTTACTCTTTCTCCGCCCAGAACTGTCCACACGAAAGTCGTCCCCATGAGTGGAGCAGATTTATAATGGCGACTGAACTGCTACTTTCATGTGTTGTGCATCACAACAAGTTTTGCATGCTGCCATTTGTGCTCTTAAAATAATGGTCAGAGTTCGTATTTTAAGATTTAAAATTTTAAACTTTTTATTGCTCTTTGTGTTTCAGGTCTGCTTTAGAAAATGTTTTCACAGAATATATTCAACGTTTGCAGATTGTGTTTTGGAAACCCTCTACTCAGCCAATATTGTTTGTACGATGCATTAGGGATGTTTAAAATAGCGTTTATTGTACACCATCTCTTAGGAATGTCTAAAATAGTGTTTATTTTAAAACATACGTGTAGAATTTTCGCGTGTAGAAATATATAGCTGAAGTCACGAAATTGTAATGCTGTCGTATTTGTCCTTCTTATGCGAGTGGAACTCATTTCACCTCTGAAAATACTTTCCTGGTAAGGAAAAGAAAGTTACTAGTTAGGGGTTGTGCGTTTCAGTGTCATTAGAAAAAAACATCTTCTCCATGTAAAGGATGTTCTTTTAATAAATAACGTCCTGAAGTACGTCTTGAATACGTGAGCATCGTTGGCTGAAATAGGGAAATAAACATACTTGATGTGTCCAAACTAGCGTTGTTTATAAAAAAAAAGAAAATATTTTCCTTGAAACGTGAGAAACCGGATGAAAGAAACTCTTGGATTGCGTCCTTTCTTTCAAACAGGTCCCAGCGCGTCACAGTGTCCAACTCTCTCTCTTCCTTCTTGAATACCACCAGCGGGGTACCCCAGGGCTCTGTTCTTGGTCCTTTACTCTTTGTCATTTTTCTGAATGACTTGAACTGCAACTCCGACACGGTTTTAGGCTATAAATTCGCAGATGACCTTAAAATCAGCTCTGAGGTGATTGGGGCTCCTGGTGTGGCATCTTTGCAGGAAACTGCCAACCTTATCTCAAACTGGGCAACTGTTTGGAAATTGCCTCTTTCAGAAAACAAGTGCCAGACCTTCCACATCGGATCTTCCAATAGAAACTTTTCTTACCTTTTAAACTATCACACGCTTCCTAAAACTGTTGAAATCCGGGATCTCGGCGTCTGGTTCACCTCCAACCTTAAGCCTTCACTTCATTGCAACAAGATTACCGCCACAGCCTTTCGTCGCCTTGCCATTGTCAACCGATGTTTCACATCAGGTAGCCGCGACACAAAACTTTGGGCTTTTAAGGTTTTCGTCAGGCCTCTTCTGGAATATGCAACCCCAGTCTGGTCCCATCCTTGCTGAAGGACATTGATCAGGTTGAATCCGTACAACGACGCTTTACAAAACGTCTCAAGGGTTTGGGGGATTTGCCCTACTCTGTGCGCCTAACCACACTCAATCTGGACTCCCTCGAACTGCGCAGACTTAAGTCTGATCTCATCTTGACATACCGTATCCTACATGGTATGCTGGGTACTGACCTCCCTTTTTTCGAGGCATGTCCCGTCACATCCACACGCGGTCATTCTTTAAAGTTAATGCATCCCATATTCAACTCGGAATCTCGTAGAGCCTACTTTGCAGCACGTGTTGTTCCGGCCTGGAACTCACTTTCGGACTTGGCTGTCACCAGCACCTCTGTGGCTCTTTTTAGACGACACTTAACCGCAGCAGTACTTCGAAATTTCGTGAAAAGACCCGAGCATCTTCCCCCTACCATGTGAGGGAATTTTCTCTTTTTTTCTTTTTTTTCTTTTGGGACAACGATTCCTTAGCATAGGGTTGGTGTAAGAGGGCTTAGGCCCCTTCCTCCTCCTAATCACCCAATGGTGGTTAAACTTTTTTATTATTATTATATATATATATATTATTAATAAGCAGTATCATTTTTTTTTCATAACGGTTACGGAAAAATAACTGTTAACTACTCAGACAATGGATTGGCCTTTTTTTAAACACATTTTAAAAACATAGCCTATAGATACTGTAATAATTAGAGTAGGTTACAAATATTCTCCTATTGGAAGAATATTGGAAATATTCGCTTAATGTCTTTTCCAACTGATATGGATTCTTGGATGGCATGGGAACACTTTTGATAGGGACTTCCTTGAATCATCTATATGAAACAATCGACTTCTGCACTCGCTCATTTCCAGGCACCTTAGCTTTCCGAATGAAGGAAGAATGGGGGATGAGGATAGATTCGATCCCTTGATCACCGGCATCTGAATCATGCTAACGGTACCAATATCCTGGTACACCAATAACCTGGTACACTACCACCCCCTCCCCCAAAAATACATGGGAGATTCTTATATACGTTGCAGACCTCTTTTCACTTAAAAGCATATTTTTAATACTAATAAAAAATAACAGGAAAATACTAAATAAAAATTATATATTATCAAGTAGGCCTACTTAAAAATATATAATGTCCTGATCTGTGCGAACCATGATTAAATCTTCTACAAACATGACCCCTGCAATGCCTGATTTTTCAATATTTTATTTGAACTAAACCATTTTTATTTTCATCACTACCTACAAAAACAAAGTTGTTCTAGGCAGTTTTCTAGGTACAATTTTGGCTATTATGAGCTGTCAAGCATTCTAAAACAACAACAAAAAACTGCGGTTTAAACCTATTTAGTCCATCAATAAAAAAATATTACGAACTCTGGCCACCGGGCAGCTTTCCTGATGTCAAAAAACTACTCAGTTAACTAAGTATTAAATTATTGAACAATCTTATTAAGACATGCTCCTTACTTGCTTATTGTTGTTTTATTTGGCAAAGTGAGTTCTCCACAAATGCGTTTATTTTCTTCTGCAGACATGTTTTTTTTCTTAAATGAATACATCTAGTTTTCAAACATATTTTTCAGAAATGGTATTAATTACGTATTCATTAACCGACAGATGTAACAGAACCATCTCTGGCACAAAAGCGTATACCCAGCCAAAAAGGATTATACGATATTGATGAATGGAATTTTGGTGGCAGACGAAGTGATGGCAGTTGGGATTCTCGTGGTAGGAGGAGAAGAAAAAACATTAAACAAGGGAAGATTGATCAAGGAAGAAGTCGTCAGAGACAAGGAAGGGATGCAGAAGGTACGAAAAGATGAAACACACATGGTAACAAATGATAACTAGTGCCTATGACTGACAACTGATCTTAGGATGCGTTTAAGCAACAAGTCATTCTCGCTCGCCGAATGCTATTTGTTAGTCAACCGTTATTTATTTATGATTAGTTTCTCGTTGCTACTAAATGAATGCGGTAATGGATAACAAATTGTATGTATTATAAATAACAACACGGATAAAGAACAAATTGCTACAGTAATTTTAAACATTACTACAAGATTGTTGTCGTTTCACGCTATTTGCTATTCTCCTTCAAAGGACAGCTTCTAGCAATGATCAAACGTCGGTAGAATAAATAACTTCTTACAACGAGAATTCAAATCCAACATGGCGTCCATTTCGTGGCTATCGAATTGAAGAGAAACCATGGAATGCCGGTATATAAAAGACAGTCGTCGTCTTGTACTGCAGTAAAAATTGCTTTCTTGTTGTCATAAATCGACGCCCAAATGTTGCAAGCTTCGTATGCTGTGTCACAAGGTACGAGGAGAAGATTTGAATCTGCGTCGTTGCCATGGTGACTACGTATAGACGACTCAAAAGCCGTACTCCGGCAAAGGCGAGAAGCAGCCATCAGATTTTAGTATTGATCAAGTAAAAGCTAGTGAGTGAGAAAACTATCGTTGCGTAAACACGCTCTTGCAGCAAACTTTCTGACACAATCTGTTTTTTTCCATCAGCATGTTCATTTTGATGACTCTGTAAAAATGTTAGAAGATAAGGTAAGACCTATTTGCACAATAGGAAACGGAAAAAGATAGGGAATGCCGCTTACACCATTCCAACACTAAAAGATCACAAAATTACTTTCTTCTTCAATATTAATACATAAAAACATTTTTAAAAAACATCGCAGGGTCTATCCACATATTTGAACTACTCTATTTAGGAAGGTGGTGAAACAAACATCCTTCAGACGTATTTAAAATATAGGGAAAGTATTTACCAGAACCACAGAAAACCATTTTTTGGTATCAGTTTTAAATAATTAGCACCCAACTTGCAGGAGTGCCCGCTCTTCCAATAACCGGAACGGAGATCAAAGAAAAAGGCGAAATCAACACCAAGTTGACCTCGTAGCAATAGATATGTTAAAGTTAGCTAAACTCTTAATCTTCTTAATTTCAGAGGTCCTAATTTTAAGACATTAAGCCTACTTTATAAGAAAGATGGGATAAACCCTATAAACTTTTAGTGGACCTTCGTTGAACAAATTCAATAAGTCAATGTCCTTGAGTAGGTGGGGTGACCGAACTGGACTAGCATACTCCAGTATTGGTAGTACGTAGACCTTGAAAGTCCAAGCTAGAGTTGGTGGATGCCCGGAACGGAAGAATTTCCGATTGAGCATCCCGTTGCCTGCAGCCATTACGATCATATTACAGTGGTAAATGAAACTAAGGGCGTTTGTAACCCAAATCCCGAAATCTTTACAACTTCAATATCTGGTAGAGTATTTGCACCCGACAAAAAATATTTGAAATTTAGATTCAGATTCATTTAGATTCACATGAAAAATATTGCGTTTCGGTAGAGCTAGGGGGAGTTGTCAGTCAGACGACCAAGACTCGAGCCTGTTTAACTCCTTCTGCAACTCTAAATGGATGACACATTCAACCAATGAGTTGTACTGCTTCACACCGAGTTGTACTGCTTTAATTTGTTTTATCGTTTATCGATGTCAAATCATTTAGGAAGATGATAAAAAGAAGCGGCCCCAAGACCGACCTCTGCGGTACTGTGCTGCAAACATGAGTTTGTTTTGACTTTACACCATCTATTTCAACCCGCTAGCTTCTGCCTATTGAAAACTCAGTCACCCACGCGAGACATTCATTTCTAAAACCAAATTTTTCAGGTTTAAACAGCAATTTGCTGTGGGTGACTGACTCAAAAGCCTTAGAAGATAATTAACATCGATAGGGATTCCATCATCAACTGCCGAGGTCCAATCCTCCAATGAATAAAAAGTTTGGGTTGAGGCTGATCTCCCAGCAATAAAGCCAAACTGGTCGTCAGCATGAAGCTCGTATTTTTTTTATGCAATTCATCATGACATCTCTCAAAACCAACTCTACTACTAACGTTTCGTCGGAGTGGCATGACCCAGATTCGAACTGGCTACCCAGCTCGTTCCCAGATCACTGTCATAGTATCTTTATCACCATGGGCACTTCTCCAATGGCATAAAGATGATTCACTGAACCCATTATAAAGTCAAAGCAGTGACTAGTGTTCCATTCGACAGAGAATGCGTGTGGTCATGGCAATGGAGAAAGAATACAAATAAATACAAAGGCTCAATGAAGGATTAAATAAATAAACACAAATCGCTCAAATTTATATAAAGGAAAAAGAAAAACAAGTCAAACAGCGAAAATCATGCCCTAGAAAAAATTTAATACAGTAAGCCACCTTTATGAACGTATGTTTCGTCGGATCATTTATCCCCACATCATTGGCCTAATGCCTTTATCGCCATGGCCACTCCTCCACTGGGATAAAGTCTTGATTCCGTTATACAGTCACAGCCGTGAATAGGACTCCATTTGACAGGTGATAAATAGAGCCCTAATCACTGATGTGACTTTATTATGAGTTCAGTGAGTCATCTTCATGCCAGTGTAGGAGTGGTGGTGGAGTGCACCGAAAGCTGTCTGGACCCACAGCGTATCTTGGTCTCATTGACGTTAAATATTTGACATTAAATATTTCCACACTAACTGTTGGATGATTAGAGTCTGATAAGTTATCACGGCTTGGTAAAGGCGAGTAGCATTTATCATCCAAACAAAATTTGTAGAGAACTTGGCATTAAGTAGCCTACAATTGTGTTTACTATCACATCAACCACGAGATTTTTTTCGACTTTTGGTGGTGGGATGGATCGACTAAATCCCGACTTATTTTTTACAAATGTGTACACTGATGTAAGATTACGTTTTTAAAGCAGATTTCTTTCCTTCTTAATTTTGGAAAATGGCTGTATGTCTTCATACAGCTCTTTTACTGGCTTGCCTGCTTCATCACTCAGCAGTGAGGTTGTTTTGGGGGATGAGGATATTTGCAAATCCATAAGCAGACTTAAGTTCAGTCACGCAATAGACCCAACTGGTTTCTCCTTTTTTTTTTATAAAAAAATTGGTGATCAAATCGCGTCTGCACTGTCTATTATTTTCTCTATTTCATTCTTTTCTGGAGTTCTCCCCTGTCTTTGGTTCACTGCAAATGCTGTGCCAATTTCTAAAAAGGAAAACACCTCTGATCCGTGAAATTGTCGTCCAATTTCTTGAACAATTGTGCCCCGTAGAATTATGGCATCCCTTGTTCGCGATTGTTTGATGAAACGTATAAATTACTTTAATCATTTGTAGCCAGACCAATTTCACTTTTTGCCGGGCAGATTTACAGTCCATCAACTGCTTCTGGCAATTGATAAATGGTCGGAAGCACTTGGCTTGGGTATTCCTACAGATATCATTCTCTTCGATTAAAAAAAAAAGCATTCCAGTCTATTATTTATTCTAAATTATTATTCAAACTTCATTCCGTTGGTTTCCAAGGTTACTTGCTGTTTTGAATCTCTGCTTTCATTGGGGGTGCTTTCAGCACGGTATTGTGGAGGATGAGTTTTCATCACCTGGGGATATCAGTTGAGCGTGCCTCAGAGTTCTGTTCTGGAGCCCCTCCTCTTTATTATATTTCTTAACGATTTGACCTGTAATGAATACACCGCCTTCCAAGAAAAGTTTGCTGATGATCTGAAACTTCACTCTTCTATCATCTCGTCTGATAATACATCTCGTCTGTAATCTTGTATTAACTCCATTTCTGATTGGTCTTTTGAATGTCAGCTTCCGCTTTCTTTAGATAAATGCCACAGCGACTTTGCTATTGGTTGATCTTCTGGTAGCCCTTCATATTTACTTGGTGACTTCCACCTCGTGGAAACTTGTGATAGTTTTCAAGATCTGGGGGTATGGTTCCAATATGATTTAAAATTTACTACGCACAGAATTTCTACTGCTGTTTCTGCCAGTCGTCAAGCAGCGATTGTACATCGCTGCTTCGACTCTAGAAACCGTAGCACGGGTCTTTGGGCATAGTAGGTCTTCGTTTGATCACTGCTCAAATACGCTTCCTAAGTCTGGTAGACCTAACTAGTTGAGAGATATTAATCAGATCCAGTGAAGGTACACCAAATCATTGTCTGGAATGTATTTTCTGCCCTACAACCTTCGAACGCAGGAGATTAAGAGTAGATTTGCTCCAAGCTTTCAAGATTTGCATTTGCTACCCTTAGAGCTTCCTTTTTTCGAAATCCAGTTAAACCCAAGGACGCAAGGAAATTGTATAAAACCTTTCCTTCCTGCATCCCATCGTAATTCAGAGAGGTCCGAATTGCCCTGAGAGTCATTCCAGTTGGAACTCTCTCGGTGATGCGTTAATTTTAGCTCCATCGCTTGCCATCTTCAAAAAGGGCTTAACTACATCTGTTTTCCGCCAGCCAGAACATACTGTCTGGAATTCTTAACCATTTTTTCTTTCCTCGGTCTGCAGTCAGCAGTTCGGTCACAAACCCTTGCACTTCCCTTTCAGCCCTTTCGTGCAACGCAAACTTATTATTATTATTAATTTCAAAATACCTGGTCAATTTAAAATCATTTTCCCTTATTTTTCCGCACTTCTGTTTGACCGGTATGTCTTCTATAGTGATTTGAGATATCTCGCTCAGTTTATTCATAATGCAAGTCATTAAGATTAAGGTTAATCCCTGATGGCATAAACCTCTTAACTGCTGAAAAGTTGCCTACTTCTGTTCCCAATATTTTACTTTTAATTTCGTTCAGATGTCTTACCATCTATTAGGTAAGATACATTTATTTTCACTCCATAATTCAGAATCGTGTTCTTGAGCTGAAACTTATCATTCTATAAATTTATAAATTCTTCGAATAAAATGTTGCTTACTATTCTGCTTTTTTAGTAACAATTTTGGTTTTTGCAGCATGTATTTAGGAAAGAAAAATCTTGCTTAACTATTCTTCTTGCGGCAATAGATTACTGAAGCAACATGCTTGGCATTTATAACCCGTGCAACGTTAAGTATTAAAATATAAAAAAATCGTATGATACTGTAAAAAATTCCATTTTCCTTTCTAAATTACAATAATGAAGCCTACAACCATACTTTTTGACCTATTAGATTTTCTGTTTCTCTACGGAAATCCCTTTGTCTACTGATTCCCCGTTCCCACCTGGATTACGCAGGGATCTCACCATTGTTCCATTCTTTTTATTATATTTCTTAAATATTCAAAAGTTTCTTTGCAATACAAACACAGGTTATTTTTTGCTTAGGACCTTAAAATGTATTGTGCTATTTACACAATCTTTGATCCCTTTATATTTCAACTGAATTTTAACTGCTGTGTTTCAATGAATGCTGTGCGACACACTGGACCGTAGTGAGTCGTTTTCTCGCAGTAGATGATGAGATTTTGAGTGAAAACAGGCCAAGGTTTACACGAAACTGCCCATCCTGATCGTGTCTAAACCACAACCAGGTAACACTCGAGGCCATACATCGTTTTTATACACTACTGTGAAAGAGGTAGTCAAAATAAAGATTTGGTTGAACGAACGTCATGATTTAAACATCTTGATCATCTGTGTGGTAGCGATCACAATATGGTAAGTTTTAAGCTGCCTTGTATTAAACCTGAACCCGTTAGGCACAATGAGAATAATTCTAAAATGTACCCAATAAATTTTGATTTGTTGAGACAGGAGCTAAAGAATATACCCTGGGCCGAGAATCTGCTTGATCTTACTGAGGTAAACCATATGTATGAGTGTTTTATGACACTTATCCACGGCTGCATTACAAAATCAAAGAAGCAACAAACTTATAAACCAGGGTCGAAGAAAAATACATAAAGCACATGCCGCTGCAGTTAAGAAAACTCAAAAGGAGGAAACTAAATTTGTGGAAGAGATATAGGCTAAATCGAACCAGTGAAAACTTGACAAATTATAATAACTGTAGAAACCAGTATTCAAAATCTGTACGTAAGTTTGTAATTTAAAGTGAACGTAACTTGATTAAAAAGGGAAGTCTGACCAGTCTATTTAAATTTGTTAAAAATAGATCTGGGGTGAATCGGTCGATCCTTCCACTAAAACTTGGGCAAAATTTTATAACTAATGCAAAAGATAAAGCAAAGGTATTAGGCATGGAATTTTCAAAAAATTTTACAGTGGATAATGGTTACTGACCAGTTTTAGCGAGTCCAACTTGCAAAACAGAGTGTACGATCCAAACGATTACTGCAGAAAAAATTCTTAAATGTTTAAATACCATGAAGGCAAGCTATGCAGTGGGTCCAGATGGTTTTTCATCCTTTCTCTTTAAAGAAATCAAATATGATATCTGTACTCCTCTATCATGGATCGGTGATCTGTCTTTGTGGACAGGCAAATTACCTCATTTATGGAAGACGGAAAAATTTCTCCAATTTTCAAGAAAGGCGAATCTTCCAATCATCAAATTATCGCCCAATAGTCCTTAAATGCATATCTTGCAAAGTAATCGAAAAAGTAATCAGAGATGAAATGATTAAACACATAGAAGAAAACCATCTGCTCAGAGATGACCAGTTTGGCTTTGTGAATGGTAAATCCACTTGCACACAATAATGCATTAGATTTCTGGACATCATCGGTAGACTGTGGAATTCCGGTTGATGTAATTTATTTATATTACG
>JAHWFP010183633.1:0-26113 GCA_023313725.1 Lithobius niger | reverse complement strand
TGAGACGGCAAGTATTTCCCCCGGATACTTGAAGACACCTAATCACCTTGCCAACCAAAGAGGATTAGTGTACCGTGTTCCTTGCCAAGAATGTGATCCCATCTACATCGGAGAAACCAGAAGGACCCTCCTTCAACGCATCAAAGAGCACGAAACTGCTACCATTAAGGGAGATCGTCGGAATGGAATCGCTCAACACCATCTGAGAACACAACACCCCATTGCCTGGGACAAGGTTTCCATTCTGATGAATTCCAACACTCACAACGATGCACATTTGAGGGCCCTTGAGTCTTTGGCGATTAGGCGGTTTACAACTCTTAAACATCCATTAATGAACATCACGGGACCGACATACGAAGGCATTGACAGATTGGTGGCACCTACGCTGGCTGCCAAGCTTGACGCTAAGTGGGGTATCCAGATGGCAAGTGAAGATCAGTGATGCATCCCTCCACGCGCGTGTCTTTGAAATCTAGAATTCGCGAACTTTGACAGTCATGTAGTTTTCGGACGTTTTTGTGTTGACAAATTTTTTCTGAAGAAGGTGAACGGGGTGGAATTCACCGAAAATTCAAAGGAACTTGTGTGTGTGTTTCTGCCTGGTGGGGGTCGGACATTCGTTCTTTAAGAGCATATTCGAATATGATATATGCCATTCCAATATTCGTAAAATAAAAGTTTTGTGTGGTTTTACTTTCTTTTTTAATTTTGAGTTAGTGTTTAAGTTTTCCTGTGGGCGCTATTCGAATCCTAGCCAGTCCGCACTATGCTTCCTTCCCTTCGTCCTTCCCTCCCAACCAATCTGTAGTGGGAATGACTAAGCAAGTGGGGGGGGGGCCGGCCGCGGGGAGATGACACAGACGTGCACAGCAGTTCTCTCTAAAACATTTAAGGAAAGAATAGAGAAGTCAACCTGGGCCATAGTAGCCAGTTGATAGATGACGTCAAATTCACTGTGATACGTCAAATGGAAGGACACCTTGGTGAACTACAGTCATTCCGTGTTGCAATTGGCAATCCAGCATTTTTTTGGGGTTGTGCCGTCCAAGTTGTCTGAACCTAGTAAATTGACTAAATTTATGGTTATGTTACGTATACCTTATTTTGTAATGCCAATTGACTAAATAATACGGATTTTTTTTTTGGGGGGGGGGGGGGGGAATCGGGCCTAAACATGGAAAATACATTTTGAATGCATATTCGAATATGTTTATCCCCTATTCGTCTGACCCTTAGTCAATGCTTGTATTCAAACAATTCCTTGAATACGTGGAATAACTTTGGTTCAGTGCAATGGTGGGGTCAGTGCAAGGATGACTTTCTTTGACCTTTTAGAAACTGATGCATCCACATGCACCCACTATGTAATCCTAGTTTTAAATAAACAACTCTTCTGTTGGTCAGTAGGCCAATAAAAAAGAAAAGTTGGTTTTCAGGCCCTTCTGCGCCTATTTTTTGACACAAAAATAAAAAGAAACGACGCGACAAAAATAGCAGTTAAAGATAAAAAATGGTTCTTAGTGAGAAATAAAAATATAAAATTAAGCAAGAATTAAGCAATTAAGCACATGGTAAGCAAGAATTATGATAAAATACAAATAAAAAATAATTCCCCAAAATGGAAGGAAAAATAGGGACGAAAAGTAAAAAATTAAATTTCGCCCGCACAGATTTCTTAATTTCTTAAGAAAAAGGCCCGAGAATCAACTTTCTTTTATTAGTTTCCCGAACTTGGCATCCCCCCCCCTGCCCGGGGGGGGGGGGGGGGGAGAATTGCTGCTTTCACCTGTTACTTCAGATGGGTAAGAAGTTATGATTTTTTTCCTCTAAAAACATCATTACCAGTACTATGAAACATTTGAATAATTTTAAAACTACAATCTTCTTCCATGATCGCACAATTTCAGACACTCACAGAGTCTTGCTAATTTTCGACAGCAATGCTACTGTCATCATCAGGCACTTCAAAGGAAAAATTGGGATCCTGGTCACATTCTTGCTGTTTGCCAGAATTTGAATTTGGCAGAACACGTAGCCTCCTGTATTTACAAGGTAGTGGACCATTCATGCTGTCTTTAGAAGGTAGTGGGCCCTTCTTGCTGCTACTAGCTCTCCAACACCGCTCTAACTGCTCACTCAAGTCCCTCCCCACAAGGTGTCTCACATTTGGGTAAGAAGGGCCCTGAATATTCATAAGTTGGAATCCATTCTGCTCATGGTGTTGTATAGCAATGGATTCCAGGCACCTTAGATGGCTGTCGCGTGCAGAGTTTGAGCGGATGAGCGTCGTGGCTTTCTCCCAGTCAATCTCGTGCTCAGTGGCAGCACAGTGGAGCGCAATGCCATTATCCTGCACTCCTCTCCTGACATTGTCCATATGCTGTCCCAGTCTTGTTCTCACGCCCTTCCTCGTCTCTCCGACATACACTGCACTGCATCCCTTGCACGGTACTCTGTACACACCTTCCTTAGTATCAGTCACATTTTGGGAGTGAGAATTTGGAAGCGTTTTGTAGATGATGTCTTTGCTGTGTTGAAGAAAAATTCATTGGCGATGGTGCTGGAGAAAGTCAACAACTGGCGTAGCGATTTATCCTTCACAGTGGACGAAGAAGTAGACGGTGAGCTCCCCTTTCTTGACATTCTGGTGAAGAGAGTTGAAGGGACGAAGAGAGTAGAGTATCAGCCATACAAGAAACCGATGGCTACGAAGAGGGGAATACCATACAACTCAGGCCACCCAAGTGAACAACTGAACGCAATTGCACAGAACGAATTTGTGAGGCTAATCCGTAACTCGACGAATTTGGAAGTAGCAGGTCCACACCTATATGAGGCAAAAGGCAAGTTTCTTCAACTGGGCTACCCAGCCGGACTGCTGAATAGAATGAAGAAAAAGGTTATTTGTATTGTTGCGACGGAAAGGAAGAATGCCGATAGAGTACGCGTGAAGGAGTGTGTGTCAAAGGTAGATAGTCCGATTGTAAGCCTTACCTACCTGGAGGGTGTGAGTGGCCCGATACGTGAAATCTTGTGTCGTAGTGGCTTTAAAACCTACCTGCGGAATGTAAAAGGACTAAGAAAACGTTTAGGAAAGAAAGTGCCTCCAGTTGCTGTTGAAGTGGAACGGGTGACTCAGAAGACAAAGAATGACGCTTTGATGGGAAATGTGACTGATACTAAGGAAGGTGTGTACAGAGTACCGTGCAAGGGATGCAGTGCAGTGTATGTCGGAGAGACGAGGAAGGGCGTGAGAACAAGACTGGGACAGCATATGGACAATGTGGCCAAAGTTCAGTCTTTAAAGGGTTAAAGAAGAAATGGGAGTGAGGGAGGGGCAAACGCTGGTCTAGGGAAAGTCACAAAATTTGAAAAGTGTGGACATGGGCTTTAACTCTGTGTTTTATGGTAATAATTTTTTTTAACGTATTTGCTTGCATGTCATTTGTAAGAGAGTTCTACTGCATTTAGTCCATTATAGTGCATGTGAATGTTGCAAACACTACTTCAGGGCTTGAATTGTTTTGGTAAAAATTACATAGCATAAATAAAATGCAAAATACAAATGCGCATAGCAATCACCCCTGTAGCCGAATCAAGTACCATTTGATTTTAAAAGTTCAAAGATTAGGCCATGTAAAAAAAATGTTTGGTTTATAGGCGAGGTTGCAAATTGAAGTACCAGGCATCCAGGCATTTTATTTTATTTTTTATTTTATTTAAATGCCCACATTTCTTTGACATGTACCCAGCTCAAAGCTAAAAGAGTATGCAGTCAGCCTAAAAAAGTGTAATATTCTGCCAATATGTTATTTATGTCGTCTAGTATTAAAAATATTTTAGTTTTTGGCAAATAACTTCTTAGTAGTTTGAGCTAGAGGTTTGAAATTTGAACCATTGAAAAGCTCATCTCGAGCCGGTTAAAATGGTATACTGGAATGTCAAAAACGGTCAAAATTTGGCAAAAAAAATTTGATTTTTAGCGGGTGTACCAAGATTGAGATAAAAAATTTTGACCCGCGATAATTTAAGACACCTGCACGCGCCAGTAGACCAAACAATTAACTTTGCATGGCCTTACTCTTCACTACAAAGAAATTAACAAAAACCTTATCCTTTTGAATTTTCAGTGGAATAATGCAGTATCCACCTTCATCAGAAGAGTTCATGCAAAAACAAAAACGAAATGAGGTTTTCATGTCTTCAGGCCTTGTGAGAATCGGAATACAGATACAATACCGATCAGTGGTACATGGAAAATGTGGCAAATTTGAATTCCAATTCTAACACGACCTGAAGCCATGTGGACCTTGTTTCGTTTTTGGTTTTGCGTGGACTGTGCCGATGAAAGTGGATTATTCCACCGAAAATTCAAGAGGAGAAGGGTTTTGTTCATTTCTTTGTGGTGAAGTGCAATCTTTGAACTTCTAATGCCGTAAACACTGCAGTAAACACCACAGTAAACACCGCTTGCTGGTATTTTCCCACAAGTTTTCCCGGTATTTTTGGGTATGCATAATATGACATTATTATCATGAACAATAACCACAATAAATCAACCAAGTTAATGGCTTTTGCCGTAAAACTAGACCATATGTTAACTCAAACCCTGCTCTCACTGATCTTGGGTTTCAACAGGTAAATTATAATTATAAAACAGGGCTGCATAAGCACTTGTCAGTGAAGATTGGTATCGGCTAGCAGTATCGATAAATCGTTTTTGTTTCCTGACAATTTTGCCCCAAAACTGACTGATTTTTTGTACGACATTTAAAATTTTTTCTCAATAGCATTCGGGTAGTGCTAATTTCAAGGCCATAGCTCAAGCCATTACAAGTTGTTTAACAAACCAAACATAACACCATTCCAAAAAAAAGACATTTTAGTTTCATAGAAATATTGAAATACAATATTGAAGTTGTATAAAACTGGAAATTTTTAAAGTGCCAAATCGCTGATTTTCTATCACTTTTCTATCGCTGAGTTCCTATCACTTTTACCAAGAAAAACGTTATTTATATGTAAATTTTGCGATTGAAGGTTTGTTACGGAACGACTTGGTAAAACTGAAAATTTTTCATAAGCAAATTTTTCAAACCTCTAAGAGTTTTGAATCACTCTAATAATATCAAAGAGTTTGCTTACCCTATAAAAAAAGAGCTTGGCAAAAAATGGAATCAGTGAATTCAGTGCTGGCCTGTTAGTAAAGTGTTGTTAGTGTAACTACATTCATTAGTTTCAACTTTTTTTTTTACTTTTTGGGGACCAACAGAGAAGAATGGGATTCATACCTAAGCCATCCCAGTAACTCTTTCGGCAGCAATGTTCATAGAAGTTGGGTTGTTCCTGAAGAACCTTCAAGTAGCGGTTGGAGAATAGCCCTTTTAGAAGATTCATCATCTTGATGATCAACTGTGCAAGTACTTTTTGTAAAATAAATGGTGACAAACTAAAATTGTCTAACTTTTGACGGCCGCCCATTTTATTTTTACCCACATATAAATGTATAATTATTACCACTCCCACCCACATAGATGCCTGGCAGGGTCTGGGTGGTGGCGGGGTGGGGGAAAGTGACAAATTTTCATCTTGGACCTAACTACCTAACTTTGTTACGAAGGGCCCTTGTTCGTACCCATAGCAGCACATAGTAGGTAGACACCTAAGCCGCCGCCGTTGCCGAATGTATTTTGTAAGTCGAATCCTGGCCAGAAAAAGCTTCAGCTAGCCGTAAGTCGGCCACCAGAATAAATCAGCTTAAGCCGAATCCGACAAGCTGCTTTATGTAGCAACGCTTTGCATCGCCACTAAAGACCAGTGATTGTCTAAAGTATGGAAATCAATCACGAAAAGACTCGAATTTTGTGAGCTTGTTAATTGTAAAGCCGACCACTTTCCAAACAAAAGTTAGTTTGAATACTTAACTTACAGTTGCTGCCGTGTATGGCAAGCAATGCTGGACAATATAGCGGTTATTCTTTTATCATGGTAACGCATTGACAGGCAACTTCGTCATCAATCACTCTCGAATGATTTCCATAACCTGAATGTCGACACAACGCACTGTTGTTTTGTGGAGTCAGTGGTGGTTCCGTAGAATGACGTGCGGTTTTATGATAGCTTGTTATTGTTCTGACAATAATGTCAACGAGCAGGCTGACAAAATGAACAATTAACAAGAATGTTGCATAAGCTTGTCTTGTCAGTTTGAGAAGTGTAATAAATGTGTTGGTTGTGAGCAAAGTACTGTTTTAAGCAGAACCCAGACAGTAGCTCAAAAATCAGGTGACAGTACGCTCATGGGTGGAGACTACTACTGTGTAATCAAGCTAGGATGCAGAAATATGATATTATACCTCTCTAGTTCTATCATCAACCATACCAGAAACAATGTAAAAACTTTTTTCAGCCTGTGCTTAGCCTAATCTTGACCGAATCTCTGCTGGAAAAATATCTGGCTAGCTGAATCTCGGTCGTCCTTGTGAAAAAAATGCAGCTTATGGGTCTAATAGCAGGCGAATGTAATGCTGCATGATGATGACGTCATCAGCAACTATGGTATCACGTGGTCTACTGGAGTGCAAGGAGGAAGTAAACACGTTATAATCGTTCTGTCTGAGCGGCTATAACTGTGGATTTGCGCTCATTAATTAACAACGATTTCAAAAAGTAATTTTTTTGATATATGGACGGTGTTATGTAGTATCCATGTAACCCACAAATCATAAAAGAGAGTTAACCATCGTACATAATACTCAGAGTGGTACCCAACCCGTTACACAGCACGTCAAAATACCTAATAAATTGTACCGAAATCTTAACCAGTACGATGAAACCCACAAAACAACAAGCAGGACGATTCACGACTATACCATGAGTCACGGCTGTTTGCCGTGATGTTATCATGAGTTAACCACTGACGAACGAGAATAGCTGATCTTTGGCCGTCTGAGTGGACTAGCCAAGTCACGTGATAGCAGCGCCACGGCAAACAACCGTGGCGCGTGGTTTAGGGTTCTGACTGTCATCAAAATAACTGGAAATTGATTTACACTATTAATTATTCTCTCTATAAGTTTGACTTTGTCAGTGCGTTCAAAATTCCTCACAGAAATGTACTGTATTCGCGCGCCTATAAGCTGCACTTGCAAATAACTAAATACAGATGCAAACCTATTTACGTTGCCTTTTGGACTTATATGTCAGACTGCCAAACGGGGAATCGAACCCAGGACCTTTGAAACCAAAGGCCGAGGTCCTACCGCTGAGCCATGCTGACACGGCCTAGTACCTCGGTCTTTGGTTTCAAAGGTCCTGGGTTCGATTCCCCGCTCAGGCAGTCTGACGTACAAGTCCAAAAGGCAACGTAAATAGGGTTGCATCTGTATTTAGTTATTTCTTGTGAGCCTTTGGCTTTCCCATCTTTTGCAAATAACTTGCACCTTTAATGAGAACTTATCGGAAGAAAAAAGAAAACAAAAAACTGTATTTCTTTTACAAACTTTAAAAAAAGGACTGACGTAATTAGACAAAGTGCTTATTTATACCTCTGCTGTTAAAATTAGTCAGTGGTCAGAAATTGAAATACTAAGGTTTTATTTTACTCACAACTCACAATTCAAAATTGGTGAATATTTAGCCAAATTAACATTGCGTTCGAAAAAAGGTGCAGTTGATACATTCACAATACACTACTGTTACAAGCGAACTGATTTTAAGTAAATATTCAAGTATATTTATTTTTTCCAGAAACGTTACTGGTATTGTAGCATTTGTTGGGAAAACTTGCTTTAATACTAATGGTTCAAAAGGAAACGCTCGCTTTCATTACGAAGATATAACACAATGTCTAGTAAATTTTCAAAAGCTTTCCGCTTTCTTTGTTAAGCTTAAAGACAGTCAAAGCACTTGTCACATCTTGCACACTTGGCATTTAAACTCAACAAGTGCATCACATCTATGAGTATTAAAATATGGAGTTTCACGTCGATGTATTCTCAGGATGCATGTTCCTAGAGGTTTTTAAAGAAAGTTAGGACGCTTGTCAAAGAATGGGATGCACTTGTTAAGTTTAAATCCATCGTGTTCAAGTGTACAAGATGTGACAAGTGCTTTGATGTCTTTAAGCGTGATTAAAAAAGCAGAAAGCTTTTGAAAATGTGCCAGACATTGTGTTCTGTCTTTAAAAACGTTCAGAATCTTGAAATGTATTAACCATAGAAAAACGAAGCACAATTGCACACAATTGCTGCTTCGTTATCAGCGATATCAGGAACATCAGCGTGAGCCAAAAGAGAATTACAGCAATAGCAGCACCGGTGTTTCCAACACAGTGAACTTTAAAACATCGTTAATTTTAGTACTGTGAAACGCCATAATTTCAACAAAACTTGGAAAAAATTCCGGAAAAAATTACCGCACACTTCACAATCAAGACAACAGCTTTGTCCAGCGAATTTTCGACAGCTTGAGCTGCTAGTTTGACAGAGCATGAGCTTGACTGGAAGCAAATGAAGACACTGATTAGGTCAAATTTCACGAGAGAACCACATCTCAGGTGTCTTGAATCTATTGCAATTCAAGAGCACGAGAAGAAAAATGTACAATTAATGAACATTCAAGGCCCTTCATTTCCTAGCGTGAAGCATTTAGTAAGCAACAATCTGGCAGGTCGACTTCATTGTCAGTGGAGAATAGGAACGAACGGTCTAGGCCCGGAACACAAATACAGGAGGCAATGTTGCCAGCCAAATTCAAATGCGATAATTCGTCGAACTGGAGTGAAAAATGTAGAAAGTCCGAGCTATATCCTTGAGGCCCGAAGAAGATAGCAGCTCAAGCTATCGTAATTTGCAGGCCAAAGCTGCTGTCTTGATTGTGAAAGTGTGCGGTAATTCCGAGTTTTATTGACACAGTGCCCGAAACGGGGCTGCATATATGCAACGCGACAGCAGCGCTACAAGCGGGTGATAAGCTAAGCTCGTCGGATTTAAAAATGAAATTTAAATTGAGTTTGGGCATAAATATAAAGCAAATCGAAATGATTTAAGCACAAACTGAAGGTTTTTATTTTGCAGATAGTAAGAAACAATTGTCACTTTCAACATGTTCGTACAGGGCGTTCATGAAAAGAATGGAGAGGAGTGGACCAAGGACTCTCCCCCGTGGTAGTATAATGACTTCTTCCACCTTGGGCTGCCAGAGAGATGGCTGTCTGCGGCCATACTACATGTCTGGTGCCATTTGCAAGGAAAGGCGAAAGCCATGCTAGCTAGTGCTGCCGAATAGCCTACGTCATTAAGTACAAAAAATAACACGGCCTCAAGATCTTGTCGTCTTCCAATTAACATTTTCAAGCTTTGCAAGAAAGAGAGAAGCGTACAAGTAGGATCATCTGAGTATAAGTTAGATTTCACAAAAACTTATTTTAATTTGAAAAGTTTGTATTTTCATTCATTTTTTATACATACCTTTAAATTCCTAATTTGCAGAATTCAAAGTGCTCGGAAGGTGGGTTCTCGAACTTCCACCAAATACCAGTTGTAGAAACAATACCCGTGAGGGAGTTACACAATATTGTGATAATGCATCTTGGTTGATGTCATCCATTACTGACTCTACAGACTGCACACAGGACTCGCACGCTTCTCCTGGCATCATGTCGTGTTTATTGGAAATCAAAAACATGTTACAACTTTCTTGGGTTGTCTTTGGCTTAGATGAATAGACCATGCATTTACTTTACCATGTAAGATGGATTGGCCAACCTATATATGGAATGTCTGGCATTTTCCAGTAGCGAGAAGCAACTGCCAAATCTCGCTCTACCCCGATACGTACACAATGGCCCCAGACAATGCTGTTTGGTCGGTAATCAGGTCGTCTGCATGGATATCCAATAAGGCTGTGTAGATACCAATACTGGTACCGCGGGACCGGCTGCAGGTACCACTGGTATCGGACCGGCACCGGTTTAACAAGTAATAATAATAATAATAATAATAATAATAATATTTTCCACTAGTAAAGTGGAGGGATAACAAAAGGGACGGGAGTCCGCTTATATCGCTCCCAATTTATTTGAGCAAGAATCAACCATTGGCCACCGGTAGTGGACGTTTAAGGAATTTTTTCAAATTGTTAGAATGCAACAGTCCACTAAATCTAGCAACAGTGGATGCAGACACTGTTTCATCGCTGAGGGAATTCCAAGGCCTTACCACCCTAACCGAAAAGAAGTTCCGGCGACAGTCCAAATGTGCTACAGGAGTTGAAAGTTTCCATTTGTGGCCCCTCGTATTAATTCCACGTTGCGCCAAATCAAAAAAGGGGAGGTCAATAGCAATAAGACCGTGAAGGATCTTGTACGTTAAAATTAAATCGAATTTGATTCTTCTTAACTCGAGCAGTTCAAGGCCGACCCTTTCCAATCGCTCTTCATAAGGGACCTCCCGAAGGCCCGGTAGTCCCTTGGTGAACTCCCGCTAAACTTTTTCAAGACGATCAATGTCCTGGACCAGGTATGGGGACCAGACTGGCGTAGCATATTCCAGCAGGGGACGTACAAATACCTTAAAAGCCCATACCTTGGTAACAGCATTTCCAGAGATAAAACATCGATTTACAATAGCTGAACAACGATTAGCAGAGTCGCAGACCTTTTTACAGTGAGTAGATTATTTTAAGTTACTAGTGAACCAGATCCCAAGGTCCCTTATCTCATTAACTGTTGGAAGAAGCACGTTTTCAAGATTATACTTATTAACTCTGGTAAAATTTCCCACCTGGAAAGTGTGACACTTTTGAACCGCTAATGGTAGTTGCCAAAGTGTGGACCATTCAACCACTTTTTGAATCTGTGACTGTAGATCCTGTGATCTACAGAAGGTTAAATTTTCCGCACCAATTTTGAGATCATCTACGAATTTGAAGCCAAAGGTATCTGCAGTTGAAAGATTTAAATCGTTAATATAGATTAAGAAAAGCAGTGGTCCCAAAACTGAACCCTGAGGAACACCACATGGTACTGGAACCCATGACGAAACCGTATATTCAATGATGACCCACTGATTCCGGTTAGATAAAAAGGCCGACAGCCATTTGTATAATTTCCCAGTGATACCGCAGCTACTTATCTTTAATAGTAATTTCTGATGGACTACGGATTCAAATGCTTTTTTGAAATCAAAGTAGAGTAAAGTACCGGAAAAAGTACCAGCATTGGCTTTTTTTTTTCCCAGAATCTTCATTTTCGCACATGAATAATATGGCATATTGTTCCCAACGCTACTAAAAATTAAGCAACTTTTAAATAAATAACTAAAACCACCCCGATTTCCAGCATGTTGAAAACGTGGGTTACCAAGACTCTCCGAAGACTCAAGTTGTTAAAATTTGAGTAGTTAAGCACGTTGATCACCCTCCATTTGCGTCTATTAGTGGAATATCCCCTTGGGCAAGAAGGTCTGGGATGGGATTGAACGACACCATGTTTCTTCATCTCTTTATGCTTGGAAACGTAGCTCGCCGATAGTGGTTGTGTACGAAAGTTGGTCTGAAGTTGATTTGGGCGGACAGGCAAAAAATTGCCTTATTTTACAGACAGATGTACGAGCATCCTCAGGAAACCCCTTCAACACTTCTGGACGGTTGCTGTTACGAAATAGTGAATACTGTTGCCACAAACACGTATGCTTAAGTGTGAACATGCAAATTACTGGGGGGAAATTACCTAACGGCCCTGGTGGCTGAAGCAGAGTCAGCTGCCCCACACTTTTTTTTTAACAGCAGCAGACCAGTCGTGAATGAGACGCGTAACATGGGCGTGGCAGTACGGTTACGATATATGGTCAATGTGGGTAAAATTAAAACAGTTTGATGAGAACGATGTGATATATCTGCCTGCACTACGAGTACTCCGATGCTGTATGAATGGTTTAGAATTCAATTTGGATTCTAAAAATTATACAACTCGGCAAAATCAATGTTTCTAATTATCAGCACGAAAATTTCTAGCACCTGTAAATTTGATTGCATTCAGTTCCTGAGTGCTCTTTTGTGACTTGAGGTTATCACTCTCCTGATACGACCAGTGCGCAACCCCACTGCGCATGCGTCACCATGGCCAGCCCTCCTATAAAAGCAGATGTCTCGCCCCTGGCGGCCATCTCTTTTTCCTCAAGCTCGCCGTGTGCGCATCGCCTTAAAGACTCTCCTGATCCTTCGCCCGTTGAAAGTGCTCGGATGTTCCTTCGCAAGACCTTCGCAAACGCCCTGAAGACTTCGTCATCTTGAAGCCTTCGCGAACACTCGCCTTCGCCCTTCGTTTCGTGCATCATAATCGTCGTTGGACGTGCCTTCGCCGCAAGCTGAAGAACTCGCCACACCAGAAAATCCTTCGCCAAAGGCTCCTCACTTGTTCCCTCGTCTAAATCTTCTTAAGTTAACCTTCGTGGAAGTTGCCATCTTGGATTCTTCGCCCCTTCCTTCGTCATCTTGTTGCTTTCGCGAACGCTCGCCTTCGACCTTCGCTACAAGTGTCATGAACGTTCGCCGTACGTGCCGCCCAATCGTTCACCGCATGCGTCAAGAATGCTCGCTCTCAACGTTCACCGAACATCACCCTCGTTGAACCTTCGCCGAATGCCTCTCACTCGTCCCTTCGCCTGAACCTTCATTGGAAAGCCTTCGTAGAGCTGCCGTCATGGATCCTTCATACCTTCCACCCCCGGCTAGCCCACCGCCTGTTGTTCACTGAACGTCTCGCCTTCGACCCTTCGCCACAGGCACGTCGTTAACCCTTCGCACCCAGAACGTTCACGAACGTCTCATCCACGACCCCTCATCGTTCGCCAAACGTCACAATAGAAGAACCTTCGCCGAAGGCCTCTCTGTGTTCCTTCGTCTGAACCTTCACTTGGAAACCCTTTGTGGAAGCTACCATCATGGAGTTTTCCACTTTTCTGTCTCCAGTTAAGCCTCCAGGATCCTCGTTTCCCTGCACTCAACGTATACATGCATTTTCATCTCCAACACATTCAGCGCATCAACCGATGGATTTTTTGCTCAATTACCACGCTGATCTCCCACCTAAGGAAATTCTTTGTCTCATGGCTCCAGTGATCAATGATTCCCCCACGAAGATTGAAACACCTTTCCTGTCCTTCCGCCATCCTCACACAATGCCTCTTCTGTATGTGAATGGATCGCAAATTGTTCACCGAACGTCACTCAAAGAACCTTCACCCAAGGCTTCTCACCTGAACTTCTTTCATCGAAGATTTTACTACAAGCAACGTTGCTCCGCCATCTCCTACTCATCTTTAAACTCTGGCTGCTCATGAACGCTCAACCACATCACCAGCTCCTTGCTCCTACGTTCATCTCTCCTACGTTCATCTCTGCTTTCTGCGTCTTCATCTCTAAATCTCACAGTGATTCAACCTGACGTCTTTCACCGTACAACCCAATGCTTTCATCATACTCACCTCTAAACCTTCGTTGGAGCCAGCCAAGACCGCTCGCTGAACGTCTTACCTGAAGAACCTTTATCGAATACATCTCACTTGAACATCCTTCGCAAAAAAACTTTGTTCGTTATTTTCGTAGAAAGTCCCCCGGACTCTTTGCACATGTCTGTATCACCAGTCCTGCTCGTCCACCTTCCTCACATAACTTCCGTGTGTGGATCTCATCTTTTTACAACGATTCTTCTTTGAGAAACGACGAACCCTTTCGCTACCTGAAACGTCGCTCAATCAGCTCATTTTGAATCCTCCACGCCTTCTCAATGCTTCTCCCATCTGACGAAGAACTCGGCGTTACATCTGCAATCAACGCACGTCATCACTTCTCGCCTAAGAACTGTGGTCTTACAGCCGGATTTGCTCTCAGCCTTCGTATATGGAACAAGTGGAAATAAACATGGTTCGGCCAATACTCAACGCTCCTCGCCACCTCACCTAATTGATCCAGAGGCTTCCTCCTTGGGAAAGGTAAGTCTCTTAACTTGACAAGATCTTCCTCCACCATGCCTTGGTCATGATTTTTGATTCCTTCGTCCTTCTGGAATCGGTAGTGCGTACCCGGATCAATTCGAATTAAATCTTCAACCCAAATTCCTTGATATCATGACATCAACATACTTTGGGACCACGCTACACGAGCCTTAGTTCCCACTGATAGTTTCAAGGTAAACGACTGAAACCTACATCTTGGCTTACTAACTACAACTCATGCGGTCATCAGCCACCTACGCTCTGTCCGAAGGATTCACTCAAGAATCATGTGACTGACACATCACATAACGGCCCTTCCTAATCAACAAACCCTTCAAGAAGATGTCTCTTATATACCGTCACACATTCAACTGGTTCACTGTGCACGGAAACCCATGCCACCCAACTTCTGTGCCATGTCAACCCTTTCGGAAACCACAACTTCATTCAACCGCAACGACCTGCCCCCTCTGCTGTCTTCAAAGCGACCAATTCACCTCGTGGATTCCTCCACGGCTCGATCGACATCCTGTCTGTTCGTGGATGCACCTTAAACATTCACGACAGACTAAACGGTGAACGCCTCCAACACTTTCAACCTCTCCTACATCTGGAAACTTCAGACAAACCAAACCTCTCCATTGTCTCCCACAACATTCGAACATCCCCACCATGACAATTTTTCACATCATCTTGTCCCTGCCTCAAGTATGAAGTGAACAAACTCCTCAGGAATGAAACCATCCGCATCGACTCCTGGATCAAACACCACTCCTCACAATTTCACTCGAATCCGGAAACCAGCACTTAGCCAACTCTAACGCCACTTTTTAACAGCATGCGTCCTTAGTCGACTAGCTCCCCAACAAGTCCGATCCTCCAGAAGCTCTCCATCAAGACTCATCCCTTCCACCCCTGCTGAAGGCATCTGTCACTCGCCCCATCCATCCAACATCAAAGCCACCCATACTGTCTTCCTCATGGCTGCTTTCTTGATGAATGGTCGAAACTCATCTTTCCATGATCGTCCCTCAACCCGAACCTTCTCCTGACCTTCTTCTCCAACCGGACGCAAACCTACATCACGAAGCATATGGGACTTCCCCGACATGCTCTAATTGGTGGCAATCCACTGTGTCCTTAATCGCCTTCGGCCACTTGAACTTTCAAATCAGTGTAAGTCCATACCAACAACACTACAGCTGAAGTTCATACCCTGAAAGAAAGCAGAAACTGATCCCAACCTATTCATTCCTTCAACGGAATTCTTAAACTTCGTCACGGTCTCTACACATCACTCCATGAAAACTTCCAATTCTCTCGGACCCACAACCCCAACAAGTAAACCACGCTCCACCATAAGTCTAATCTTACATCTGCATGGGTGGCACCTTCAATCCAACTGTCATTTGAGTGAGAATTTTGAATTAGACCACCTGGATCACCAGTAAAGCAATCCGTAATCCCAACAACTCGTTAAACAACATTCGCTAAGAACGATGGTTTCACCAGTCTTTGCTAATGAAGGTGAACCCAATCCTCCTCACTGACCAATTCTGAACGGCCTCTACCATTACACCTAACTTTCCCCACTGTTCCTCGCACACTCAGCCTTCAAGCTGCAGGACACATCACTTCCTCAATGACCTTCGTACCCTCTCTCAACAAATCTCCTTGAGGATTCTTAACCTTCCATCGACCAAGGTTTCCCAATGGGACCTTCCACTAGTCCTGGAATCAGTAAAACCTTTTTCATCACCCATCTATCACGAATGGCGATCTTCTCAACTTCTCTCACTGCAATTCCCGAAGCAGCGTAATGCAAACTCTCAAACTCGGCTAACTACTACTTCTTCAAGCCTGAACACTGCAACGATCGAAGCCTTCTATGCCAATCATCAGTCGTCGCTCACACACATCATTAATGACAAGTCAGAAAGGACACCTTACCATGGTCAAGATCTTCACCATGAACCTACAACTGACAATGGATCCTAAATGCAAGGAAGTTGAATCCAACACTTCTTCCCGTCACAAAGGTACCCTCGACACCGCAACACCAACCAGGAACAAGAGGGTCAAACTACCATCAACTGCACTGACAAAATCTTCATGATCACTGCACAAGAACTCAGGGCACTCTCAACCTCACGGGCGTTTCGAAATCACATCTTTATGGCCAGAATCCTTCAGACAACATCGTGGGGAAACCAATCTGTTTCACTAGTCACCACTTCTGGGACATAAGACAGAAACACGGGCCTCATCGTCTGGGTTCATTAGTAACAGCCAGACATGTCGTTCCCCCCCCCCCCCCTTAAGCACTTAATACAGAAATACAGACCTCTAACTGGTGACCTCCAGAAGACGGAAGCAAGACCACACACCCATTTCCTGTTTGTTATTTTACCAACAAAGTGCAAAGTTTTATCAAACTTTTTGGGGGAACCAGTCGCAACCCAGGGTAACTCGCAATGATAATGCCCGCCACCTATATTGACGAGGAAAACTGTAAATGCAATCAAATTTACAGATGGTAGAAATTTTTGTGCCGACGATTAGAAACCCTAACTTTTCTAGGTCAAAATTGGTTTCTATCGTCTTATCGAAAATTTATACCACCTGCAAATACCCACCCTACGTCCTCCTCTCTTGAGCCACCGTCATGGTTGACATATCGAGAGGAAAAGAGATGGCTGCCCGGGACCAGACGTCTACCCTTTTGGGGGGGGGGGGGGCTGTGCAGTGGGGTTGCGCACTGGTTGTATCAGGAGAGCGAAACACCTCAAATCACAAAAGAGTACTCAGGAACTGAATTCAATCAAATTTACAGGTGGTATAAATTTTCGATAAGACGATAGAAACCAATTTTGACCTGGGAAAAATTAGGGTTATTTTGTTTTTATTATGGATCGGGAAGCTGAAGCTGGCCAATAAAGGGGAGGGAGGGACGCCAGTCCCATTTGGCACCCTGGGATGGGCCAGTTCGCTTCTGAAAGTAGCTTTTTTTGGACGAGTTGGGGTTATTTGAAATGAGCTAGACAGGACCCAATGTCTTTGCTTTTTCTGGCTACTATTCACTTCAAATGTGTGTAATTTAGATTTTATTTTTGTGGAAAATATGTAAACCAACCTGTTTTTCTATTAAAGTTGTAGATGTATTAGGTTGTTTTCTGCCACTTCTTGCTACATCTAGACGACTAGCGTCAAGGACAGTGACAACTGGTTAATTAGGTTATTCTCCAACGCAAGAAAAAAATGCTTTTAAAATATATCGCATAGCTATATCATGCCAGGCTTGCAATACTGGGATTCATATAAACTTGAAAAAGCGAACCATTTTAATTTTGAAAGGTACAGAATCACTTCAGTCAAAAATTGCTCAAACAACCAAAACTTCATATTTGCGAATTTCCGAAAGGCGTGTCGACTTAGTGTTAAACAAGTCCTCGTATCATCAGGCCCTCACCCACAATGTTTACTGCTCAACTTTACATAACACTAGCGCTAATTTGTCTGTTGGTCTGAACCAGCGCTAGTGTTATGTAAAGATTTAGGAACGTTATGGATGAGGGCCTGATGATAATGATAGGACTTATTTAACACCCCAAGTCGACTTGCCTATCGAAGTTTCGCAATTATATTTTACTGAAGTCGTACAAAATTGCCCCTACCTTCCAACTACGACAGTAGTTTCCATGTTGGGGTTCAGAGTAGTCGGGGGCCAAAGTGCCATTTTTGTGGTAAACCTTGTTCGGAGGTGTATACAAGGGTTTTCAATAGATTTTAAATGTAAATTTATGCTGAATCCAAATTGGATGATGCCACCTTGAGCATTTTGTTAAAATCCAAGATGGCGGCCATAAATGTAGCTTATTTTCATGTGTTTTGACTGTACAGCCGAATATATGCATTTTTTGGAAGGAAGATGCGTTAGGAAGTTGTAGACCAGCGTATTTGGTGCCTTTTATGTCCTATGTTTGAACGTTGTAAAACTATAAATAACAGAACTTTGACCCCAGAAAATTCCAAGATGGCGGCCTAAAACTTAGATTTTCAAATTCCAAGTGCTATTGTGAGCCCTCTAATACCCCGAAATGGACATGCTTAGATTTTCTGAAAGGTGGGGATCTATTCTTTCCATCAATCCAAGGCGAAATTGTTTAGGTTTGAAAGGGACTGTCCTACACTCATTTAAAAATGAAGAGCTAATGGCGTAGCAGCGAAAGCGTATGTTGATTTTGTAATTCACAGTGTTGTTGTGAGCCCTCCATTACCCTGAAATGGACGTGCTTAGGATTTTTTGAAAATTGGGGATCTATTCTTGCCATCAATCCTAACTGAAATTGTTTCATTTAGATAGGGACTGTTGTACACCCGTTTTAAAGTGTAGCTGTAAATGGAGTAGTGGCTAGTGCCATTGCAATGCTAATATTTGTATTTGTATCTAAGTTAAACAATTTAGATTAGGATTGATAAATAGAATAATTCTCCACCTTTCAGAACAGCCTAAGCATGCCCATTTCGGGGTATTAGAGCATCATTACACTTTGAATTACAAAATCAACATACACTTTCGCCGTTACGCCATTAGCTCTTCATTTTTAAATGAGCGTAGGACGGTCCCTACCAAACTTAAACGATCTCGGTTTGGATTGATGGAAAGAATAGATACCCACCTTTCAGAAAAGCCTAAGCATGTTCATGTCGGGGTATTAGAGAGCTCACAATAGCACTTTGAATTCGAAAATCTAAGTTAGGCCGCCATCTTGGAATTTTGACTAATTTCCAGGGGCCAAAGCTCCGCTATTTATAATTTTACGACGTTCAAACATAGGACATAAAAAGTACCAAATACAATGTTTTACAACTTTCTAACACACCTTCCTTTCAAAAAATGCATGTATTCGGCTGTATAGTCAAAAAGCATGAAAATAAGCTACAGTTACGGCCGCCATCTTGGATTTTAACAAAATGCTCAAGGATGCCAAGGTGGCATCATCCAGATTTAGATACTGCAGTCATTTTACAGATAGAATCGATTGAAAACTGTCGTATATACCTCCATACAAGCTTTTCTGAAATGGCACTGGTCCAGAGTTTATATGCATTTTTGACAAACTCTACAAATTACATTTTACAAAATAAAAGCCTAGGTTTGTGATATCCCGTCAACTAGGGAGACAGTTTGTGCTTTAGAAGAAAATTTAAATTTCTTGAGACAAAATGTCCAATACGATTTACACTCATTTAAAAAAAAAGTCGTATCACCACAATATCCTGCAAATTTTCGCCAGCTTTTGCCACTTCTGCTCATCTTGCTTCATCAGGCACCAAGTTTTAGTCTGTACTCCGTTTTCTACTACATCGTCGTTCTTTGTTGTGATAATCGGCACTTGACATTGCCTCCCGTATTTATGTCGCGCGCGCCAATACCTTTCTAGTTGCTGAAATGGCTAATGATGGGATTCAATGGACCTTGCAAATTCAGAATAGCTAGGGAATCCAGTCCTCGTAGATGTGTGTCACTCCATGTGACTAAAGCTGTCAACAATTCACTGGATATTGTGGCGATCAGATACCTGACTTTTTTGAAAAAATGTGTGTAAATCGAATTGGACATTTTGCCTGAAGCAATGTTGTAAACTTTCATCATAAAAGACTCATTTTACATCACTGAAGGTTTACATTTAATGTATGGCTTACACCTCAAAACTTTCAAGAATAAATTGAACTTCTGTACGAACACAGTTTTTACAAGTGCTTGTCATACAAATGATGGATTTCACCCGACAATTTCCAAACCAGGGCTTGAAATAGCTGCTCGTGGCAAACTTGGCCTGGAGGTTAAAGTTGGGTACCATGCAGAAAAATAGGATTCAAGCGACAATTTTTGCACTAACTTCAAACTCTTAATAACGAAAGGGTTACTTTGTGTCCATTACACTAATAGCAACCCAAGTTACGAAGGGATTTAATACTGCCTTAGTGGCTCAATAAAAAAAAAAGTGGCGACTTCAACATCCAGTATCACCATGACAAAATTATCTCCTTCTTTCACTAGGTCAAATGCTGTCAGCATTAGGACTATTAGAACTTCGAGAATCTTACATTATAAAGCAAAGATTCACAACAGGACAAGTACGCAACAAAACTGGGCGAGCTTGTTAATTCTTTTGCCAACGAAAAATTGAAATTGGCACATTGTTGCCTTGACTAACAATTTGCTCTGCATGGTCATCTCAGCGGCAAGTCTTAAATGATGTCACGCACGAAAGACACGGGTCTTTTTTTTCATACGGTACAGATCGTTAAGTCAAAGCAATAGATAAACTAGGAATGGGGTGGAGGCAGTGGACGGAGAATGTCCGTGTGTTGAGCAGTGCGACTGTTAGCGCCCTGTCCTTAGCACTCTAAAGCTATAATAACTAAAGAGGAGGCAGGGGGGGGGGGGGACCAAGCATTAAGTATCTGATTACGCATTAACTGACCCTACAAGGTAATTTTTTTGTTGTCATTTGAAATGGAGACCGAATTAATTTTTGCAAAATGTTCCCGAAGGTGGAGGGGCAGTATTTAATTCATGTACGTGTAGCAAAGGAGCAGTATTGCAGGGAGAAAATTACCAGTCACAGTAAACCGGTAAAGTTACGCTTACAACCAAACACCAGATGAACCCGCACAACAAAAGCCCAGGCAAAGCCGGGTAAGACTGACAGTTACGTATCGAACGAGATATGAACATTTTTGTTTTGCAACATACCAAAGTGAAATATGCACCTTTGAATCGGTAACTGATAATTGCATTTCTGTCTTCACCCCTCTTCCTGGAAGGGTATGTTTTTCCCCACTGCCACGAGCTAAAAAATTTAGCCATCGGGTAAAGATCGCGCTCGCATCAAAGCTTGGCAACAGTCCGGAATTCTTTTTCATCCATATTCCTAATGAAAAACTGTTTAATGGCACCCTTATCAACACACTCGATTTAATATACCTGTGTTCTACCCAATCATTACCAATCATGATTTAACTCCCATCGTGAGTGACGTCTTCCTAGTTTCAAGCTGTTGTAGTAGTGTAGCATGTTCCTTCAATTACGGAAATCAGAAGTTTGGGTGCGACAAATCAATTCTTTAATAGGTGATACAGAACTTTCATAACTGAGCTTGCTTTTTTTTCAATGCTGTGGGTCTTTTATTCTCCTCCGCTGGTTAAGAGTAAAATTTACAACTGTGTCATTTTATTAAGCTAAGAAGTCGCTTTCAACTTCAGTACGTTTAGTAACTTCCTGTTCTAGCTTTGTTTATTCCCCCCAAACAAAAAACGTTAGATACACAACTTTGCTAAGGTGACAATTCAAATCTAATCATCTGGCATAAGGTAACATGATTGCTATGCTGCAAATATTGCTTCAATTCAAAGGCAACTTCTAACTTTGATTGTTCGAGCTAACAGTGGAGATACAGTATAACATGTACTACAAGAACTTCCAAAAGTAGACAAGCAAGGTAACATAATTCAAACAACCTGTTTTAACAATAATATGCAACACAACTACTCTTGGTTGCCACTATAAGCCATTCATTGAACAATTTTACGCTGAACTTGACAACAAACAAAAAAGCTTCAGCGATTACCAGCAGATACGAACTAGTGCCAAAACAACTATACAAATTCTTACTCTTTTGGTTACCACACCCGTAATGCTCGATACTGCAGTTTATACATTGTGCAAGTCAACCAAATAAGAGCTACGTAAAATAAAATTATTCCCACTTTCATCGTGTCATTTTCTTTGTTATAACCAATCGCATGTGACAGTGCCACACTGTCATATTTTTAATTATTTTATAAATGTTCTTTTTTTTGCCGTTAGTTCCAGTGGTTTGTGCAGTCTACAGCATTACAGTGAAACCTTTGAAAACAATGAAATAACGTTGGTCCATGGATCTTTAAAAATAAAACTTGGCAAGATTCACATTTCTACTACTTCAGCATCCTAAAGAGTTCCATTATTGTAATAGTTATAATGTGTATTACCAAGAATTTATAGGGTTGGGAGGAGAATTTGTGACTGAGACCCATACTGAAACGTCTTGGATACATCCACATTAGTTCAGTCTTAGTTTATAGAGGGCGCCACGTGTTTTATGTGGGAATTTCTACTCAGTTTTTAGCTTAAAATTAAACTAAACTAACGAAACTAGCTTTTATTTAATTATTATTTATCCTAGTTTAGTTGTAATTTAGTTTACTTCAGATTTGGGCTGAAAAATGAGCAAAAAAAACCAGCTAGAACACGTGGCGCCCTCTGAAAACTCGGACTGAACTAATGGGGACGAATCTAACTTGTTTCAATAGGGACTTTTTAGAGTTACAAATTCTCCTCCCAAAACCTATAAATTCTTGGTATTACTAAGACTGTACAGAACAACCAATTTTTCAGCCGAACCGAACCAAAGCGAACAAATCTTAAATGAGCCGACACTTCCGAACCGAACAAAAGTATACCAAACCTACCAACGTTTAAAATAAAATTTAAAACAACTCATTTCACAAAGATTCATATACTTATCAAATCACAAGTTTCTGAAGAAATGTCGATATGTTCACACGGACTTGAAAGTGTACAGATGTGGAAACTCGGTTTGACCATGGAAGCAATCTCCTCTACCTTTATATTTCACGTCGTAACTTCTGAACAGTTAGAGCTAGTAATTTGTGGTTTGGACCATAGAAAGCTGGTGAAAAAAACCTTCAAAATGGTGTGTTGAACCATCAAAATCGGTCAATTAGAAGTATAAATATCTTCGGTTCGGTATATTTCTTTGAAAGGCCGAACACTGAACCAAACGCCCTCTGTTTGGCAATGTTTGGTTCGGTTTATTCGGTACAGCCTTATGTATTACCAGTTGTTGGCCGTTCATTATTACAGAGTTAGATGGAAAAAAATACAAACACGTGAAGCTTCGACAAATTGTGTGTCATGGATGCACAGATTAAAAAACCCATTGTGGCGACATCACTTCCGATTGGTGTTGTAGCGGAAGATTGTACATAACATAAAATTACGATACCACTAAAAGTAAAAGACTTATGAAGTGGAAAATGACACTAAACCGACAAACGGTGATTGAGACAAAAGGGAAGACCATTCCAAAGATTTACACTACGTGGCTGTAGAAGGAACTACAAAGCATGGAGCGAGCATAGATCACTCTTACAACATTCGTAGGAGTGATCTCTAGTTGAATTTGAATGAAAATTCGACAGAAATCCACTGGTTTATGATGTCGAGTATTCCATACTCCCAATTTTTAGTCATAGGCTGATATGAGAGAAGGTAACACAGAATGTGATCATGGAAGGGGCTTTAACAACTTCCGCTGGTAGCTTATTCCACAGGTTTCACATTCTGAAAGCAAATGACTTATCGTAACGATGTTTCACTACCTTAGCTCCATGGTTTCTAGTGTCAACGATTATCAGTGACAACGAGCCAAGATTTCTCAAGTAAGTTATTGGAGTTAATGGTCCTATGTGCAAAGCTCAGATCTCCACGAGAATGTCCATCAGCCAGTGTGGGAAGTCCGAGTCGTCGTAAACGTTCACTGTACGGCAGACTGGCTAAACCAATTACCCTCTTTGTAGCTCGTCTCTGGAATCTTCCCATCATGCTTGGACATCTTTTTCGATACGAGCTTTCAGAGTAAACACCACTATGGTATTTTAAATGCTTCTAACAAGACTACAATACGGTTTAAGGAAGATCTTTGGTTGAAGCTCGTTAAAGGTATTTCAGACTGCAGCTAACACAGCATATGCTTTGGCTACAACAGACTAGACATGCGTAGAAAAGGAAAGATCACCATCAAGAATGACCCCAAGATTCTTCTGCGAAGCCTTATCTTGTAGTAGCTTATTAGAACCAAGGTCGTAGACAGTGTGAAGACGTTGGTTGCCTGATCTAGGATGCAACACTTATTTTCATTTAGATTCATGTTTATGTCGTCCATCCAGTTTGTATTTGTAACATGATGAATGTCGTCATGGAGGATGCAGCAGTTTCAGGTGTGCTACAGGGTGCAAAAAGTTTAATGTTGTCCGATAAAAGTTGGCCGGCTAGGGTCCGCAAATAACTTGTCCTTGGGCAGCCTATCAATGTCTTTCAAGATTTTGAAGGTTTGTAAAATATCACCTCAAACCAAGATCTTGTTAAGTTTGTGAGGTGCAAGGGCTACGATAAACTTAGACTTGGAACCAGTTTGGTTGCCAATCTCTGGTCAAATAAGGTGCCCAAGCCTGAACACAGAAATCAAGTTGGGGCAACTGGGATGGGATTTGTAACTTACAGCGTACGCATGATATGAACATTGAGTAAGGAAAGTTTCACCTAATCTGACCGATGACAGTGTGTGCTTTCCTTATAGTTGCAATGCACTGAGGAGCAAAGATGACACCAAGTCTTAAACTGGGGTGCGTTGTTGACCGTGTGGCGACTGTGTGGCGACTGTGACGCAGTTTATATTGGCGAAACAAGAAAGGGAGTGCGTAATAGAGTACGACAGCACATGGCAGACACGAGACGTGGGAGTGATAAAAACGCCGTCGCAGTACACCACAAAAATACGCAGCACGATATTGATTGGGCAAATACAAAGACATTGTTGACCTCAAATTCAGCCAGAGACAAGCATCTACAAAGTCTGGAATTACTAGCCATTATAGCACATGAAAGGAACAATAAAGTGCTGATGAATATTCAAGCACCAACAGCGCCCGCAATCAAATACCTAGTACCCAGTGATCTGTACATAAAACTCCAGACAGCGCTGGTGTGACCTTGAAGGTGGCGCTTGCTAAGAACCGGACACTGCACCGGAAGCTACAGCGACGGAAAAATCACAACACAGACAACGTAGCACAGCGTGGGATGTAAACCAAAGCGAAAACACTTTTTGTAGGCCTGAAGAAGACAGTAGACATTAATACTTAATGCAAAGCTGTCGATAATTCGCAAAAATATGGAGATTGTATTTTTCAAGTTGAGATTGAGCGTACGAATAAGGAAAATTTAAATGAAAATTTAAATACAAATGTGATCTCTCAAGGTCGGGCGAAGCATTTCGGTGTTTACAAACTTGGTAGGTGTGATATGGGTTATTCTGGCACAAGTCAAGGACTTCACACTTGTTAGTATAGAGTTTAAGTCTTGTTGGATGGCAAGATATTGGTGTCAACACTTTGTTTCCTTAATGTAGATAAGACAAGAAAAAGTAAGAGACCAGCACAGTGACCTGAGGTACCCTCCATTGACAGGCAATCATGTTGAACGGTTACCATCAACAGAGCTATGGCAATAGCAATAAAGATTTTTAAATTGGAATTAACAGTTAAAAGACAGCTAGGGAGATACTCAAATGGTTCCAGAGTTATCGATACTTCAGCCGAGATACCAATACTATCACCTATATTGGCAATCGATCCATCAGATACAGTATCAGTATTGGTGGAGTCTTAATGCAGGTATAATGGTGGTAGTTCATAACCCATTGCAATATACCTCCACGAAGACCATTACCCATCAGTTTGTGATAAGGAATGGAGTGGTCCACAGTATTAAAAGCCTTTCTAATGTCAAGATGTATGGCATCGCAGAAAACTCTTCATGTATTGTAGCTCCTTCTGGCCACGGGATATTTTGTGGAAAGATAGTCATGACAGAACGAAATGCTCCCGAAGTCAGGTTCTTTGTCAAACTTTTATGGCATTCTATGGTGGCAGACACCAGCCACACTAGAATGACATTAAAATCTGACAATGAACCATTCCTCAGGATTATTCCATTCCGTTGTGACTACAGGAAGAGCAAAGTGCCACGAAGAGAAAAGTACAGCTATCCACTAACATCATCAACCGAAGTAACCTCACCACAATGGGTTTATAAATTAGTGCGACAATAATTTCGGACATTTACACTATATAATAATTTTTTGTTGTTTCGCTCCCTGCCTCTTCCACTGGTCTGCAGAATCTGCAGACCTTTGCTGGAATTTAGACTTTTTAAAGTGTAAAATTATCTAAGGCCTGCATACCCCAGTATCGCTAACGTA